>JAPYZM010003322.1:0-11478 GCA_030522845.1 Psyttalia concolor
AAATTTCAAAAAGTACTTGACATTGACAGTCTATTCGCAGTATTCACTGGCAATCCAAATGCGAGTTACGTTCTCAATGGTGGCAATACAGCGCACGGTAAGAGATTCACAATCTGTCGGTTAAATGATCCGATAATAATAGAGTTACCATTGCCCCAGGTGTCTATCGACTCGAAAAGCCCCAACTATACATCGACCTCAACGACATCAGCGATCTTCGTAGAGTCGAGAAGACGGCAGACAGCCTGACCTTTGGTGGAAATGTCTCTCTGACAGTCATCAAGAACAGCTTCATCAAGTATTCCGGAGATACAGGTTTCAATCATCTTCGGCAAATGGCGGATCATGTGGATCTAATCGCTAGTGTACCAGTGCGCAATGTAAGTACCACCCTCATACAAATATTCCTCCCCTTTCTTCCATTCAGTACGTAACTCATCAATAAAATTGAGGAATGGAATAATTCCAGATAGGCACTTTGGCGGGGAACCTGATGATAAAACACCAGCACAACGAATTTCCATCGGATATGTTTCTTATATTGGAAACCGCAGGAGCCCAATTACACATACGTAACTAGTTTTCCACTTTTTCCATCATTTCCAACTGTGTCTTGCATAATAGATCTATTCAGATAAAATTCTCATTACTTTTCTGATTATACCATTATTCATGACATTCATTACCAGTTTCTTCGTAATGTGGGAATTGTTCTCGTATAGTTGAGTCACCGGGACAAAAGAAGGAGATTAATTTTATGGAATTCATCAAGACGGATATGAAACACAAGATCATATACAGTATGGTGTTACGAGCATTGACGCCAGAACATGTGTATAGATCTTACAAGGTAATTACAGAATTCTGAACTGAGTGATTCTCACTTTTCCATTAATTAAACAAAAACTGGATGCTTGTAGATAATGCCAAGAGCTCAGAATTCACACGCCCAAGTAAACGCAGGATTCCTTTTCAAACTTGACGCATCAGGGAAAGTGAAAGAACAACCGAATATCATCTTCGGTGGCATTAGACCTGATTTCGTAAGCCATCTTACCAATCTCTACAAAAAACATCCACCAATTAACTACCAAGAATCTACATTCCCTTCTGACTAGACTTGTCCATGCCTTTCACAACTCAATTGCACATTTCACTGTTGCATAATAAATTGTTCACTGATTTATTCAACAGCTGCACGCCACTGCCACCGAAAATTACCTGAACGGCAAATGCTTACTAGACAAAAGTGTCTTCAAGCAGGCCCTGGAAACACTGGCCGCGGAATTGAATCCTGACCACGTTCTGCCCGACTATTCCCCAGAGTTTAGAAAAAATCTGGCGCTGGGATTGTTCTACAAGGTAAGATATAATCTCTGAAATATATCAATGGCCTACGAAAGTCAATGATCTCCAACTGTTCCACTTATTTCGGCCATTACAATTGGAAAAGCAATTGGAATGGACACGAGGTCATGAAGTCATTGAAACGTTCTTGCCATTGCAGTTCGTCCTGAGTGTGAAACCAGAAACTGTCGACGAGAGGTTGCGGAGTGGTGGAACGATACTGGAGCGTGATCTCTCGTCTGGAAGGGTTGATTATGAAACGGACAAGTCACTCTGGCCATACAATAAACCACTCGCCAAGACTGAGTCGATTCATCAGACGTCTGGCGAGGCGGAGTATGTCAATGACATACCACCACAGCCTCGGGAGGTGTTTTGTGCCTTCGTCCACACTATCTTCAGCAGGGGAAAAATTACGAATGTCGATGCCTCTGAAGCTTTGGTAATGAGCCTCCTCATTTTGTGAACGAGCGAACTCAGTCTTTCCGGGGGATGATTATCACTGATCATTTAATTAATCAATTCCTTATTAATTGACAGGCGATGAAGGGTGTTGTTGCCTTCCTGTCGGCGAAGGATGTTCCAGGGAAGAATCTCATAGTCGACTCCTCAAACAAGGATCCATTCAGCCCGTACGATGAAAAGGTAATCATCAAATGCAAGTTTCACTTTTCGTTGACGTTGGGGCTTCAACTTGTCTACAAAGTTTACTCATTGATAGTTGTTTGCCGATGGTGAGGCAGAGTTCGCCGGCCAGCCGATTGGCATCATTTGCGCTGAGACCAATGCACTTGCTTACGAAGCCGTGAAGAAAGTGAAAGTCACTTATTCCAGTCTATCGAAACCGATAATAACCAATCAAGATGTTATTGATTCCGGGGATAAAACTCGAATCGTGGAGAGAGATAATGTACCTGCTAAGAGGCAAGGTATTGACCATAAAATTAGATGCAATTGTAGAGAATCATGACAAGATGAGGATACATTGACATAAGTCATGACTTCCTTAGTCGAAATAAATTCCTCTCGGTTGGCTTTCATTATCCAAATCGATATATTTTTGTCTTATCGATTCTCTCTTTCTATTAAACTATGAAATTATGTGAATAGGTACAAATCCAGTTGCAAAAGTAATAAAAGGTACCTTCAATTGCGGCCCGCAGTATCACTTCACCATGGAGCCCCAGTCCTGCGTTTGTATCCCTACGGAGGATGGAATGAACGTTTATCCGAGCTCTCATTACATAGATCTTGCGCAAATTTCAATGGCTACGTGCCTCGGTATTCCGAATAACAGGTGAGCCCAATAATTCCACAAACTTCGATTTGTACAAAAATATTGTACCTATTTCTACCCTTTTACCAGAGGATTTTCGTACACGTGATGTCTTTTCATCATTCCTATTTCAGCATTAACATCAGTGTTAGAAGACTGGGAGGCTCCTACGGTGCAAAACTCTCGAGAAACACCTGGATCAGCTGTGCATGTTCTGTAGCAGCATTCGTATTGAATCGTCCAGCGCGTCTGATCATGACGATCGAGAGCAACATGACCTTAATTGGCAAAAGATTCCCAGTCAAGCATGACTACGAGCTTGGCGTCGATGCTGACGGGGTAATTCAGTACTTGAATGAACAAAGTTGGCACAATATGGGCAGCTCCTTCAACGATCCCGCCGCGTGGGGTGCCCGCCTGCTCTCCGTTTCATGCTACGACAATTCCACCTGGAATTCTGTAGCAAACGAAGTTCACACTGATATCCCCTCGAATACCTACTGCAGAGCGCCAGGTAAGCTGAATGAACTGGTTCAGAGATCGGTAGATATCAAATTTATTTTTATACTTTCCGTAAAATCTATTTGCCCACATGAACCATGAAACAATTCACCTGAAAAATAATATTGAGCGATTCTATTTTCACCGCTCATTCCCTTGGACATTTCATAACATAAATTCAAGAGATTTTTAATTTCTGTCAATATTTTTGGGGTAGTTTTTGCTACAAAAAAGGGTAGCACTCGCGGAAAGTAACTTAGAAAATTTGGGCTCAAGAATTTCAATAGAAAAAACATCAGTTGAAAAGTTGAAGAAATTGAAAAGTTGTATTAGATCCCTTCATAAGTGTAATTAAAGTTTTCAATTTGATTGAATTGATTCAGGTTCCGCTGAAGGAATATCAATGAGAGAGAATTTGATGGAGAACATAGTGCAAGCCCTTGGCAAAGATCCAGTTGAAGTACGTCTGAATAATATGAGTGCAACTCATAAAGAGCCACTGAATCAAATGATTACCGATATAAAACAGACGTCGGACTACACTGCGCGAGTGGAGGCTGTCAGGATGTTCAATAAAGTATGACAATGCCCACTTGGTAATGTGTACTAATGATTGGCTCATATTTCCAAATGTACTGGTCGACAAATATTCAAGTTTAAACAGAAATTAAGTCAGAGCCTCGTTTCTATAAACGAAATTAATTATTTTGAGTCATCACACTCATTTACATGGATGCTCATGTGGATGGCCGGAACTACCCATACTCCGCTGTCCTCCTGAAGACAATTCGTTAAATTTCAAGTTATTAAGTATTCATATAAATTCAGCGGATGGTGAAGCACCTGATCTGAAGGTATCAAGCCCCACCCCAGCACTCGGCCTTACCCAGGCTTCGCGATGGGGACGCAACTGGAATGAACCCCACAAAGACTGACATTTTGCCCACTCACCCTCTTCAACTGATTCGCCTAATTTAATCCAGCTCAATTTTCTAATTGATTTTAATTATTATAGTTACTAAAATTAATCATAACTCAGTTTCATCAGGAAATTGGCCCGAGCAAATTCTAACACATTACCATTTAGTTTGTTCAAATGATTGGGGAGACGCGATGGATGAAGTGAGCCCTCTGATTTTACAGGAGAACAGGTGGAAGAAGAGAGGCATCAGTCTGATGCCCATGATGTATTCCCTCAATCAGGAAGGACTGTGGAACGCTTTAATAACAGTTTACCCAAGGGATGGAACTGTGGCTATAGTTCATGGAGGCATTGAGGTTGGTCAAGGGATCAACACCAAAGTGGCCCAGGTTGCTGCTTATACCCTGGGGATTGATCTTGAAATGATCAATGTGAAGCCCAGCAATAATCTGGCAGCACCGAATAATTCTGTCACGGGGGGTAGCATTACCACGGAGTGTGCTGCAAACGTAATTATTGAAATATTCAAGTCTAACCGTTGAATCAATTGAGACTGAATAAATTGGGGACAAAACCTCATCAGATTCCTCTTACCCCCAAAAATATTCAACACAAAATGTCTATTGAGTAGTTGTAGTTGTCATTTCTTCCTTCAGGCAACGATATCTGCTTGTAAAGAGCTTCAGGCCCGACTGGAGCCCATCAAAAGCCAATTGAAAAACCCGACCTGGAAGGAATTGGTGTTCGCTGCTTATGGAGCAATGATTAATCTCTGCGTTCAAGTTATGTAGGTTGAATTTGATTGGATAAACTCCCTGGGAAAAACAAGATGAGCAATCTCTCCTATGAGTTTTTTTTTATGAAGATGAGGTAACATATATTTCTATGAATAGGATTCCCCCCGATCCTGCCAAGGGAAGTTATCCAATATATGGAGTAGTGGTTACCGAAGTAGAGGTTGACATGTTGACGGGACAACACGTCATTCGACGGTCCGATCTACTGGAAGATGTTGGCATAAGTATGAATCCGGAGATCGATAGGGGGCAGGTAGAGGGTGCTTTTGTGATGGGACTTGGATATTGGACCTCCGAGGATCTCATTTATGACCCCAACAGTGGAGTTCTGGTTAATAATCGCACTTGGGTACGTGTAATCTGAAATGGGAATGAACGATTGGATCGAAACATTCAACGGAAAATCCTAGAGTTTTCGCTGGACAAACGAATTAGATTCTGGTCAGTGCCCTGAGCTATACTGTCATAAATTATAAACCTGTGATAAGTCGTACAATTATGAGTTGGTATTTCTTCTTAATCGTGATATTGTCTATTGAAATCGACAAGAAACTAGTGGAACTTCTGATGGAGTTCCTTCCGGAAATCACTGGGGTTTTTCCATTGAGTTCTTTTATATGTGATAATTTTTTAATGACAACTTTGACTTCATCCTTGAAGAATTATAAACCACCGGGTGCTAAGGACATCCCAGTGGACTTTCGAGTGGCATTCAGGAAGAAAGCACCGAATCCCGTGGGAGTACTGCGTTCAAAAGGTACATAAAGTGCAAGTAGTCAGACTTTTTTCTTGTGGCAAGATTATAATTCTTTCTGTTCGTATTTTGAAGCCATTGGTGAGCCGCCACTCTGCCTGGCCTTCAGTGTAATGTTAGCATTGAGGAATGCCCTGAATTCAGCGAGAAAGGATTCAGGGAGCGAGGAGCCCTGGTATCAATTGGGTCAGTAAATTATTCACTATGTTATAAAATATTTATTTAATGATACTTGTCATGACAGATGGACCAGCAACTACTGAGGGTATATTGAAGGCCAGCCTCACCACCAAAGAACTTATGGGGCTATAATAAAATATCTATTCAATTATCCTTATACAAATCATGAAAAGTGACAACAATGCGCAATCCATGATTGTGGCAGATATCAATATAATTCGGGACATTGTATTGTGATTATATGTATTGAGTCAACGAAGCACATGTTTTTAACACGCGATAAAAATTAATGTTTCAATAATCCGCAATTTAATCGCATTAAGTTACAGAGTATTTTGTCTGGAATGATTATATCTTATGAAGTCTCAATAAATCGTCGATGTAATTGCACGTTGATTTTTCCATTACTCACTTTCACTAATAATCTGAATATATCTAGGAGTTATTAACTAGAGTATGCAAGTTTTTTTACAATTACATTTACATCTGACTCCGGAAAGCAGCGGATGAATTGGGAATGTAAGAGCATTCTCACGTTTTATTCTACGACTTTGTCAAATAATGCTTCATCACTCAATTGAAGAAAAATTCTTCCCACTTTGCTACTTATAGTTAACGTATAATTTCCGTTAACAAGACCTATAATTATTTCAAGAACTCCTCTTCCGTTGGAAGGTTTTATTGCTCTGTAACGTAGGACTGTTACGTAAGACAGAAAAATGTGTACTATTGTCTCGTCATTAATCGACGATTTTTTAATAGTCTCGGATAAATGTAACACGTAAACACATGAAGGAAACCACAGCAAATGGTACACGGTTAAGGGCAAATTGAGAGTCGTTGAGAAAAGTAAATAATGAATAAATCTCTTGAGTAAACCGCCGATGAACGTTTGAAGTGAAAAAAATGAACTGAAGTGGAAAAATTAAAGAGAAAAACAATGAAAGAATAAAAAAGTGTCAGCCTGGACGTTCTATCGATAAAAAAATCCTTACTTTGATATTTCAAATATTTTAAACAATTTCAAACTGCTACAAGTCTTCAGTTGAGATCATGAGCCTTCAATTGATTTTTTTGTAGACCACTGGGTAAAATCACAAGATGAATTTCATTCCAAACTTTGTAATTATCCATTGAAGTCGATATGAAAAATTAAAATTGGTACAATTCCAGTTATGTTACTCATAAAATAATAGCGTTCTATTTTTGGTTTGACGTCTACCTATTGGTTTTTTCACAAGGAAGGATCGCTAGTAGTGGGGCACGTAATATACTTCAACTCTACCCCTGTTAGTCTCTCAAATTAGTCTAGCATTTAAGCTACAAGTGAGTGGTTGCCGCGAGCCAGGCAGATTTCGATCTCCTTAAATTAATAGATCGATTCTTAAGGGCATAGAGTGATCGATGGCTCTACGCAGCAATGTCGGCACGAGGTAAAACTATTTCAAGTTCTTAAACTGTACGTCAACTTTTTTATTTCCTTCTCTAGATCTTAAAATGTGCTTTGCTTCCTCTCCTATTGCAGAAGACCTGCCAAGGGGGTGGTGAGACTCGCCATCAATGGCGTTGGCTATACAGGTAAGAATCCAAATTCAGAACCTGGAAAAGAAATGAGTCCATAAATTGCCTGATCCAATATTTCAATAAAATAAGAAATACAGTAGAATTTAATTCTATTCATTGGCTCGATCGAATATTTTACTGTGAATATGTGCACAGATTCAACGGAGAACCAATAGAAAAAATGAAAATCAAACAAAATTATCTACCAACCTCACTTAAATCCTTAGATCCTCCGTAACATCCGCTTCTGTTTGGTCAGTCATCGACTCCCAGTCCAGGTAGTTTTCACTAGGCCGGGGAAATCGGCGAGAGCTGATTCCCACAGGTCCTCTGGTGCCCAGAATGCCTTACCCCAGAACTGGCGGCGATGGAAGACGAATAGAGAAGATATTTGCAGCATCCTCCTTCCTCCCTCCCACAACCCGCCCACAACCCTTTTGTTCTGCTAGTTTTATATTGAACCGATGACCGTTGACAGCAATACGCCACATGCCCCAGAAGTTTTGTTCATTCCCAAGACTTTCGCCAGGCCAGACGTCTCCAACCGACTCTCAACACCGCTCGAATTTTCCAGTATCCCTCGTTAACTATTCTCATTTCCTCGTCGCCCCAACCAGGCCTCTGTCATTTTTCTAAGCCTCCTGCTTAGGGAGGCCTGATCCCCTAGTTTTAGCCTCGTTAGAAATCTTCTTTGCTTGGCCCTTGAGTCTTCCGAGTCCACCAAGCTATCTCAGAAGTCAGGTTTGTCGATGGCAGTACATTTTCTGCCATCAACAATTTTTCTTGGATGAATAATATAATTAACTGCATGCCATGGGTAGCAGCCATGATGGCTACCTCCGTGGTACCTCCCAAGTACCTGAATTCCGTGCGAACTTGCTGTTTTTTCCAAGCAACCTTACGGATGCTTTCCAAATGCCACAATAAGGTTTGAAGCTGCAGTTCTTCAAGGAGGAAAGTGACTGGTAATTAATCACTGCAGCAAAGAGCATACTTTTGGCGTTTCTGCTTTCACTGTCTGGAATGACAATCCACTTGCTGGCATGGAGCCCTACATTTTGTTTGTCAAGAAGGCTCAAGGCGTCCTGAGGGGTCACCTCCGCGTCACGAACCTGCACAGCAACCCTGTACATCTTTGGAAGTTCTGATACTAGGACCATATAAACGGTATGCCCGGATATTTTGTTTTTAAGAATTAGGCTCTTCAACCAGTTTACTGTTTCCTCATCAAGGCAGTTTACGATTACCGCACCGTTTCTCTCCCAGACGCCGTCGAAGATGGGTGCCTTAATTCCGTCAGGGAGCGCGAGGATACCCTCTCTCACGAGTTTCTTCAGGTCTTTCATTCCTTCAGTGTAAAGCTTTTGGTTCGGGTAGGACTCCGGTATAATTGCAAATGTTAATGGGTTGACAGGATTCTGGGAAGAGATGTCCTGGTCCTCCGCCCTCATCCTCGTTTCTGGCATGTTTGAGGGGCTTGCTGTAGCCCAATCCGACGAGAGATGTTCAGTCGCCTTCGGCGGGTCCGCGACATCCTCAGGCTTAGTAACCTGAGCTGCTACATCCGCCGGGTTTGCCGTCGGTCTCTTCAGTTCCCCCACGCTTCTAACGTCTAGCTTTTGATTCAGGTCCGACTCCGGTATAATTGGCAATGTTGATGGATGCACAGGATTCTGGGCAGAGATGTCCTGTGTCCTCATCCTCTTTTCTGGTGACATGTTTGAGAGATTTGCTGTAGCCCAATCCGACGAGAGAAGTTCAGTGGCCTTCGGCGGGTCCGCGACATCCTCAGGCTTATTAATCTGAGCTGCAGCCTCCACTAGATTTGCCGTTAGTCCCTTCAACTCCCCGACGTTTCCAACGTCTAGCTTTTGATTCAGGTCCGGCTCCGGTATAATTGCAAATATTAATGGGTTCACAGGATTCTGGGCAGAGTTGTCCTGGTCCTGCGTCCTTATCCTCTTTTCTGGTGACATATTTGAGGAATTTGCTGTAGTACAATCCGATGAGAGACGTTCGGTCGCCTTCGGCAGGTCCCCGACATCCTCAGACTTATTAACCAGAGCTGCTGCATCCACCGGCTTTGCCGTCGCTCCCACAAATCTCTTCGTCTCCCCCAGTCTTCCCGTGTCTAGCTTTTGATTCAGGTACGACTTCCGTATAATTGGAAACATTGATGGATTCACCGGATTCTGGGCAGAGGTATCCGTCCTCATCCTCTTTTCTGGTGGCATGTTTGAGGGGCTCGCTGCAGTCCAATCCGATGAGAGACGTTCACTCACCTTCGGTGTGTCCCGAACATTCTCAGGCTTCTTAACCTGAGCTGCAGCCTCCACCGGGTTTGCCGTCGCTCCCACGAATCGCTTCGTCTCCCCCAGCATTCCCATGTCTATCTTTTGATTCAGGTACGACTCCCGTATAATTTTAAATGTTGATAGATTCACCGGATTCTGGGCAGCGGTGTCCAGGTCCTGTGTCCCAATCCTCTTTTCTGACGCCATGTTCGGAGATCTCCATGCAGTCCAGCGCGATGAGAAACGTTCGGACGCCTTCAGCGTGCTCCGAGCATGCTCAGACCCATGAACTTGAGCTGCAGCCTCCACCGGGTCTGCCATCGCTCCCGAGATTTGTTCCAGCAGCTCTGTCCTTCTTCTTCTTCTCCTAGCTCCGCTCAACCTGCAACGTTTACGTTTAGGTTTCACGCCTTCCACATCAAGCTCAGGGGCTGCTGCAGTCACCCCCGAATGTTCACCATCATTGGTCCCATTCGGAGGGTTGGTCTTGATAAAATAATTATTCAAAGTAGTATCCATTGTTGGTCCCACGAGTAGCACGGAAAAGCGGTATCACCTGGTGCGTTGCCGGCTCACCCAGGGCTTGGCTCGTCTTGGGTGGGTTACACCCAAGACTACTCTCAGAGGTCGCCCGGTATCTGAGAGGCACCGTTAAAGACACGGCTCCCCCTGTGCCACGCATCCTTGGCACGTGCGCTGACACGATTGGATTGGGTCTTGTTGGGTTCCTCTTAGCGGTCCCAGACGATAACAGTCTTTGAACTCCAATCGTCTGCGACCGAGCCCCCTCACTAACGACAAAGTGGGAACACCGGTCGAGGGGGTAATTCATTAGATTTTTAAGAAAATTTTTCACCTCTGGTATTAAGTACTTCAACTTCAATTGTGGGGCAAGTCTTGACGTCCCTTAGAATTTAATAAATCTCGAAATTCATGTTCGCAGTCAACGAAGAAGTGAGTCCAGAGACTTCGCTCAATGTCTTCATCAGGGATCATGCGCTCCTGCGGGGCACCAAGTCCATGTGCCTGGAGGGTGGCTGCGGTGCCTGCATTGTCGCTGCAGAAATTCGCGGGGAAACTCTAGCTGTTAATTCATGCCTCGTGCCAGTTCTTATTTGCAATGGGTAAGGATACGAGTTATTGACATTGCAGGAAAGGTGATTGCGTGGTTGGGCAGGAGACAATGATAACGATTCTATTATTCCAATTTTTCTTCCACTACTCCTGAAGTCGATTTGTTTGAAATAATCTTCAGGAAAATTTTGAAACCCGAATTCGTGAAGATTCATTGCGATCCTTAAAGAATTCTGCGATTGTATAATTAATCTGAATTGTCGATATTTTTAATCCCAATAAGATGGAAAATCAAAACGATCGAGGGCATTGGCAACAGAAAAGCCGGTTACCACAAGATTCAGGCGACCCTCGCGGAGATGAACGGTTCTCAGTGCGGTTATTGCTCTCCCGGGATGGTCATGAATATGTACAGGTATATTTAAAATAATTTATATTAGAAAAAAATATTGACTATTAATTAGTAACGAAGGAGATATTAATGTTCGTGTGAACTGCAGTTTGATGCAGGATAAAGAGATGTCGATGAAGGAGATTGAGAATTCATTCGGCAGCAATATTTGTCGTTGCACTGGTTACCGTCCCATTCTGGAGGCTTTCAAGAGTCTGGCGAATGATGCGGACCCTGCGATGGTACAAAAGATTCAAGACATCGAGGTATGAAATGAGTTCTTATCGAATTATTCTATCACAAGCAACGCACGCCGAGGCTGCGAAACTGTCAGTCGAAATCAGGGAATTCTGGTAGAATCTCCAATAGAATTCCCTAG
>JAPYZM010003323.1:0-11477 GCA_030522845.1 Psyttalia concolor
TCCCCTTCCCCCGTGGATGTTAATAACAGCCGAAATTTTTAAAATATTCGAACTCTCCACTCTCTACAAAGTAGATAGTTGACAGTTGAGAGTATGTCTGCCCCCTCCCTTTCCCCACTGGATGTTAATAACAGCCGAAATTTTTAAAATATTCGAACTCTCTACTCTCTCCAAAGTAGATAGTTGACAGTTGAGAGTATGTCTCCCCCCTCACCTTCCCCACTGGATGTTAACAGCCGAAACTTTTTAAATATTCGAACTCTTTATTCTCTCCAAAGTAGATAGTTGATAGTTGAGAGTATGTCTCCCCCCTTCAGATGCTAATAACAATCCAAATAAAAAAAAAATTTGAACTCTCTACTCTCTCCAAAGTAGATAGTTGAGAGATACCCATAAAACCCACATTACCCGAACTCTCTCCTAACTATCTACTTCCTCTCAGCTCGTGGAAATATTTGAGAGTTCAACTCTCAACTTGGTCCGCTAGGGTACTGCTCTTCAATATTCCGTGCCCGGGGATTGGCACGGGGTTTTGCCCGAACCCGAATAAAATAGTATATTTCTCACCTAGAGAGGAAAAGTAGACAAGTCTTCCTCACGCGCAAAATTACGACCCGAGCCGCAGTCGAGGGTTGTAAGCACGTGAGGAATGCTTGTCTGATTTTCCTTCCGAGGGTTGAATACGATTTTTCTGCCGGAATGGACGAAAGTGAGCGTTTTTAACCGAGCGAAGCGAGGTTAGAATGCTCACTTTCGGTCCATGTCGGCAGAAAAGTGAAAATCACTATGCAAAAATATCGTTCCTGGGCTATCGTTACAGGGTTTTTTGACTCGTGTGGAGTTTGACGGGCCTTATCCTCAAGTCAGCATAACTTTTAACATCAAACGAAGGAGTGAGGGTAACGCGATCATACGCAAAATGGAGGTGGTAGGGGTAGCATTTCATGTTAAAACTTATGCTGACTTCAGTATAAAAGTGCGGGGGGGGGAGTATTGTGAAGTTTCCTGCTCGAGGCGCAGCAGGGGGATGCGATTGCTGCGAATCACACGAGTTGAAACACCCCGTCGCACGTGTATCCGAACTATATTTTCTGTTAGTGATGTTACGTTTATGGAGTGGCGAACTACGCCATTTTTCGATACGGACTGAACGTAGCAGTAGTAACAAAATAGCATATTTTTCACCTGGGGAGGAAAAACAGACAAGTCATCCTCACGTGCAAAATTACAACCCGAGCAGAAGGTAAGGCTTGCAAGCACATGGGAAAATGCTTGTCTGATTCTCCCCCCGAGGGTTGAATACGATTTTTCTGCCAAAATGGACGAAAGTGAGCGTTTCCAACTGAGCGAAGCGAGGGTAGAATGCTCACTTTTGGTCCATGCAGGTATAGGAACTACATTATTTTTCCCGGTTTAAAGACATTTGAGATAATGTATCTAACTGTGCAATAGACAGAGCGGACGGCAATCGGAAAGAGGAAAAACAGGACGAGGGTAATAGGAAAAAGAGTTCATTGATGGTGTAATCATTTTGCCTAGATAAAAGATAAATGCACAGAGGGGAGGAGAATGTCGGGCGAAGCAGGAGAGGATGGGAGGGGGTCATGTTCTGTATAAATTCTTCTCGAATTGCAATCGATATGAGTTTGTCTGGGGCGTCATGACGGCGCCAGAAGATGCCTTTATCTCGCCGAAATGAGGGGAGGACGTCACGGAGTTTAGCGACGACGGAGTAAACCCCCGAGATGATGTTTAATAACATCACCATGAATTATCCTGTGTACGTCTTGTACGAGAGAAAATATACTGTTTCGTATTTGCCTTTCACCCCCACTCAATAAACTTTATGTAAGATCGTCTTATTTATTGATGGCCACTCTTTTTATCTCTTTCTGGACATGATTTTTGTCACTTTTATATTGATGTTTTTTCAAATTCAATATTGTTCGCCACAATCTTGAATAAGCTTTGGCCTATTTTAAAAGAAAGTGCTGTTATTTAACAACACGTTGTCTGGAACGACTACATATAATCGAGGTGACAAATTTTGCTTACCTTTAATGTCCCGTTAATGTCACCAGATGTCACCAAGAGCTTTTGCGAGTCTCTACGAAGGGTTAAATGGATACATTTTTGTAACAACCCGTAAATTTAACTCAGTGCGTAGTCATTTAACAATGTTTTTCAATATTTAGGCGTTTCATTGCTTGCATTAATTGGAAAAATTTTGGTTTGCGTCACTGTCTGCCACTTGCAAATAGCTATACTCTAATTAATGCCACCCTTTCGAGACCAGTTAATGCCACGCGTGAACAGCAAATTTAACAGGATATCAGCGAATAATAACAGTCAGAATGTTATTGAATCATCATTAGAATTGGCATTAAACAGAAAAATTATGTCCATATTATATCATTATACTAGGAAAGTACTGTACTCGGGGCATGGCGAATAGGCGGTTGTTCTAGTAAGTGCCACCCCCGCGGTGCACCCCAGACACTATAATAATAATAATTTATTTTCTTTGGTGCTACATTAGTTTTACACCTACACAGGCCTTCCTCCCTCTACTCCTTATGTTTACATAAACGTCCACGGTATATTCTATTATCACATCTTTTAAGCACTATACATTTTAACTATTTAATCTTCTTTAGACAGTACCATCCTTAATTCTGATTTGTACTTTCTGCTAACTTTTCTTCTTATTTTCCCCATGTATACTCCTTCGTTTCCAGTTACCGATTCCTTCAGGTACCTCCTTCCTTGTTCTCGTCCATTATTTTCCTATTTTCCTCCTTGTTCTCTCTTCAGACCCTCTCTATATTGCCTAGCTTTTTACACATTCTTGGGTCTGCCTCTCCTTTCAGTTCTTCTATTAAAGCCTTCCAGACACTATAATTTATTTAAAGTACTGCTGACTATCCGATTACGATTATTTTTATTCTTAATTGCCATTGGCATTTAGACTATTTGCTTATACTTCTTCATAAATTCTTCAGTGATATTCATTAAAAAACGGCTCAAGGTGGCAGATGCGGATAACGGGCACATTGACGGTATGTATTTACATTATATTATTTCATCACAGCAATATTTTTATTATTCTATCCATCACAATCCTGAGGTTTTGGGGCGGTGACGGCCTAGAGGGGGGGGGGGGGGGCTTGGGGTATGGTCTAACGCATAATTTCATACCTCATTTTTTTCAACAAATGGGCTTTAAATAGTGAAAGTGTAATAAATTCTGTCACTAAACAAACAAAATTCAGATCATCAGATCAATTCCAGATCCCAGAATTATTGGATTAGATCATTAAATTATCGATTTACCCCAGATTCATGAAAAATGGAGGTCATAAATGTATTTTTTCATGAATTGAATTATCCCTTTTTATGCATAATAAAATTCAACCGGATTCGATTCCCGATCCGAGAATATTTGAATGTTTTCTTCAGTTATTTGTGGACTAGATATCTTGAGAGGGAATTGCCACCTATACAAACTCCTTTCCATCCATTAATTCCACTGTCCTACCATAAAAATGTGAAACGCATTCCTCCTACCCAATTCCTTCCGAAACTGTTGTAAAAATACGATTTTTTACAAAGAAAAAATATATATATAAAATGATGAATATCTCACTAAATATTCAAGACAGATTTTTACTTGGGTAAAAATACATCGAAATAGATGATCAAAATTTGTCACCCCGGTTATCGTATACGTCCCCTTTATCTGATGGTCTTCAGTGAATTTCGAGAGATTCCTTTGGGGGAAGATTGAATTTCAGGAGGTGGGCTTTGTCTGGTGATCAGTTACGTCGTTTGCATTGTGAGTGGGCGATGGCATAACGAGAGTTTCCCTGATATATCACAGATCCCTTGGAAATTGAGTTTTTCAATGCCTTATGTTTTGGTTATTCTATCAATTAGGGGATAATGGATTGTCGGAGATAATAAAGATTTTTGTTTATAACGTCTGATGACTTTTAATTCTGAATTACTGATTTTTAAAGGCTACATAAATTATACAAAATTTACGAAGTGGACTTGGGCAACTCAACTTTTTTAGACATTCTTGTCTCTAGCGATATCTGCAAATCCAAACATACAATAATTTTTTAGTGCATTAAAGAAGCGCATGTACATAGCGTTCTCCATTCTTGTGGCATCACAGGAAACCATTGTATAGGATTTGGCGTAGGTAGGATCGGGTCCGGGGTTATTTCTAATATAAAATTTAAACCGCATTTCTACTGAGACTTCTAATTATGCATCGGCTGCTCTCCTTAGATTCGAAACTCTCCATACGATGACCTGGAACGACCCAACTTGACCTTCTCCGTTTTAAAAATAATTTCAATCTAACCAAATAATAGAAAAAAACCAATCGAATTGTATTTATACTTTAAATTCACTCTACCGATTTATTTTCAGCTTAGTTTGTTTAATCCTGTGATTACATTGATTTAAAAAAAGAGGCGAAAAATGGATGAAAAAACTCAAAAATTTAATTCGAGAAATTCCAATAAAAAATGTCTATTTAAAAAAACAAAAGGAAATTCTCACGATTTTTATTGCGGCAAAAACTTTTGGATTTTTGAAGAATTCCGATCGTGTGAAACTCGTTATTTTTATTTTTTTACATTGTCAATAATGCCTGGACCACTGGCACTGATATTGACCGACGCTGGCCCATCGCTGTGCCACCCCTGGTCCAGCTTTTCTCCCTCGCGAAGAATCCTGTAATAACCCTCCCGTGAATCGTGTAATGCTCATCAACCCTCCATCAAAAGAATTATCCACCAGCCGAACCAGAAAATATAAACTGGCTATCGACAGGTCGATGGATGTCCACTGAGTCCAGTCGTCTGGGTCACAGTGTGTGGGGCAGACTCTTGCCACTCGGCCTCGATTGATTGTAAAGTCGACAAGGGTAACATTGTCACTTCGTCGCGTCCCATAATCAGTCAGTTCCAAATAGAAAAGTGTTAGAATGACAGGTCTCACTTGATCCCCATTTGAGAAGCTTGAAAAACCTTCTCTCAGAATTTTCCCATTTACTTTTTATTATCAGCCCACTTTAAAGCGGGTTTTCCTCCTTTTTCCGATTTGATCAATAACTCACGCACTATTTATTGGGAGTACAAAAAAAAACTTAAAGAATTTTAATCAATAAAATTCCACAGGAAAAAACATAATTTTCATATATTCAGATTTATCGAGAGAACCCGCTACAATTTATTGAATTTTTTAATTTTTAATTTTACCTATTTTAAAATATTAAAAAAATTAACATTAGTGTAATCTAAATATATGCATAATATTTATTAATATATTATATATAATACAATATGAAAAGAACCCATTGATTTTTATATGTGAATAATTGCAAAGCTTCCATCCTCTAGAAGCAAAACAAGTCACTTTTCATCCCTCGCTGCCAATTCAATTTTAATAAACAAAATTTTGCTGAAAGAAAAAAACAAAAAACTAGTAAATTGATATTAAGAGTTGAATTCAATTGTAATTATTTCCAAATATTAAAAAATACCAAATTAATATAATGTAATTACATTGATAATATTTATTAGTAAATTCTTTATACTGCTACTTTACTGTTATATCATTACATGTACATCATATTGAATTAAGTATATATATTATACTGAATTTTTCACACAGGAATAATTACCAAGCTTCCGTTCTTCGGAGGCAAAAAAAAATACGTCACTCACTTTTGCATCCCCCGCTGCCAGTCCGAGCCGATGTTAGTGCCCCAGTTAGTACACCACATCCCATTGTGGGCTTGATCTACTGGATCTACTGTCGAGGGATAGCATGCATACCGGGGGTTGAAAACACAAGCCAAACTATGCGGAATGGCTCGTAGCCTGGCGTCGGGGCGCCGAGGAGGCGACACGAATTGGCAGTCACCCCTAAACGCTCTCGGAGGGTGGATGGGACAGAATCCACCCTCGTCCCTCTCCACTCGCGTTTCAATTTCAATTAGTCTCCAGTCCTGTACACAACTTTTGCCCTTTAAATTTGAATAAAAATTCGCTCCACCTGTGAATCGTCCGCCCACTCCACCTGAAAACGTTCTGCAAATATTAATCTCAACTGATGATTGAAGGCCATCTTAAAGGGTCTCTTTGTAGTCTCTGTGATTCTCCTGGAATGATATCTTTCATGCGCGTCATGCTGGACGAGGAGTTTGTTGCTTCGAGGGGGAGTGGAGTCATCCTGGCGATCCAAGCTCTCTCGTCATAGACAGTCTTGATGAATAGCTCTTTCATGAGACTCTATCTCAAATGAAAAATAATTGGAGGAGTGACGAGACATTTGCAAGATGAATCGGGACAGTGAGGAGGTGAGTAAATACGAGAGTGCACAATGTTTATTCATTAGATTATTTGTGTGATTTATTGGTGTTGATTTTTTTCTGTGGTTATGCTCCTTACTTTTTTATTCAGCAACGACCCATTTCACAAACTTTCTGCGGTGCGCTACAGAAAGAGGCAAATTGCAAGTGCCTTGTCCTCTCGGTCTTGATTTACGGCTGTTTAGCTGCTGTCACGTGGTGCAGGTGTGCTAATGTTACAAAGGTGTGTACTTCAATGGCGTTCGGTTTACCTCGAGGGGGTCATTATGGGTAATTTAATGGAACTGTGTAATGAAGTGAAAGGTTGAGGGAGCTCTCGCTTTTTTACAGATTGTCATCAATTTTTCTAAAATCCCCCTCAAGTCCACAAGGCACGTGTCACCTTGCGACGATGGCTACATCTACATTCCCGTGAGTTTAATTGAGAAATGTCAAAATTGGAGTGACAGTGGGAGGTGGTGAATAATTGGTGGATACTGTTTAGGTTGCTTTTATGGGTATGTTATACTTGGTTTATCTTGTCGAGTGCTATCATTCACCCATCAGACTCGATTTGAAACACGGCGAGAGTCAGGACAATGTTCTATCGAAATTGTCGGGATTGAGATTGGTGCAGCCCACTATCTGGTGGAAGGCCGTCTCCTATCATTATGTTAGGAGAAAACGACAAATTACGAGATACAGGAATGGGGATAATTATACGACGACTCAGGTAAATCCAAGTGGGAAGTGGTTTGGGTTCAGAGGGGATTGAGAATTGATAGAGTTGGGGATTTCTTTTTCATGCTGTGGGAAGAAGACGTTTGAGAGGGGTCGAGGTTTCGTTGGGGGGAATTTTATGAACTACAAATAAGATCCTGTGTCTTTATTTCAAGTTGATCAGTACGGGGCTTGCAGAATCGAAAATCTCGGATATTTCCAATCTTTTTAATGAATTTTTCAAAAAGGGTAATCTAGAGAGAACCATCAGACTATTTCTTTGATAAATTTTTTTGTATTTTGAATATATGGTTGATCACATTTTCATAAGCTAGAAAATTGGGGGATTTGTATTCTAAATATTTCCAAGAAGTTTAGAAACGGTCATGGGGTTCGAGAACCATATCAAGATCATTTTTTATAAATCATGAAATTCTCCATTGGACAGGTCGTCGGCCGTTTTTTTTCAACCCCTAGATCATGAGATAGCGACGAATTAATATGTACTATTTTTTATCCATTACAACATGAAAATTTCCTTCGTCACATTCAATTTATTCCTAAAAAGAAAGTCAGGGCGAAACAAAATTAGAGTAATTTCCATACCTCCTAAAACGCTCTACAAAATAGGTGAACTTCTTTCTCTCAGAGACATTATCGAAATAATCTCCATGTGATATTCGGATTTCTCCCCCCACACATGGAAAAAAATAAACAATGCCTCCATTCACTCTATTCTCCCCTATCAAGAAACACTATTTTATCCCAAAACTCCATCAAATGGGGTTCCAAATCAGCCGCACTTTATCGTCCCCTAAAACATTCCCATCACTTTCGCTCCCCAGGTTTACTACGAGCGTGTAAACACAAATGCGGCAACATCATTCTACTTCTACGATTACTGTGGTGTCAAGGACATAAGCAAAGAGCTAACAATGGACGCCAAAATTCCGATAACCAAGATAACCCTCAGCAAGGGCTTTGCTTTCTCCAATATGCGATCAGCGACAGAGTTCGAGGAGGCGAGATCTCGCTTCTTTGCCGAACAGGTAAAAATAACATTTAATTTTTATTCAGTACATGAATTCCAGAGATAATATATTACGATTAGTGATGCGTACAGGGCCCGTGGCATGGCAGATGACGGTCAAATGACAGTGAAACACACATCGACCCCAAGTAATGACGTCATTACAGATCTCCAAATTAAAAAAAAAGTTCTTTATCTATTGACAAAGGAGAGCATGTCATATCCTTGTGACCTGACAGTTCTTCATGCTTGACGTCACTATGCATATCTAATTACGATAAAATTGCATACTGCACTCTTTAGTCACAAAAAATCCTTTCTGTCCCTGTCCCAACAAACAGCCATTCTAACTCCGGAGCTTCTCATGTATTTTCGATGTAGCTCTCGCTTCTTCAGGCTAAATCGCAGTTTTCTCCCTAGAATTTTTTCCCTAGTACATTTCAATTCGCCCAAAACCACGGTAAAGTTGCACGGTGAATAGGAATCCCATAGTCTTCGGAATCTGCCAAGTGTTTCAATGAATAAAAAAAATCTCGATAAATACACTCAAAAAACAAAAATGTTTCTCAGTTCTCTCGCGAAAAAAAAAATCACAAAAACCTCCAGAAATTCCGCTGCGCGGAGCGTATCGGACGCTCTCAAAGATCGCAATCTAAAAGTGCACGCGGCAAAGCCTCACCAACCTCAGTCCTTTCAAATGACTTCATTAATCATTAACAGGAGCTGAGGGACGATTACATGGAAATGAGAGAGGGTCTGGACCTTGGATATAATTTCAACGCTTCCACAACACTGGTAGCCGTTCTCGGACGGCCCTGGTTCACAAATTCCTACGTCTACTGGTGCCTAAGTGCTCTCCTCCTGAGCTGGCCCTTGCGAATAATCATCGAGTGCAATACCCAATACGCCGACTACCAGATAACAAAATTGTTCGGCGTTAATTACGATACACCGACTAGTGGTGAGCCAATTCACGCCTCATCGAGTCAGCTGAGTGCACCGGGTTCGTATATGCTGGCCCCCAGCTACAGTGAAGCCCTTCTAATGGAGCCAGCGGGTCCAACATCGTCAGCCACAGAGCAAGTGACTGCTGACTCGGGAATGCTGGTCCCCAGCTATTCAGAGGCCCTGCTCTACGAGTGTCCTCGGAATCCCGAGGGTGTCCACGAGATCGCCTGCTCTGTTGGCCGGAGCATAACTAATGAGAGCCTCTTCGCAGTACTGGAGCCACAGCCCTCCACCTGCGACTGTCCCTGTCATCGGCCAAGACTCACCGATGAGCAGAACGAGTGCACCAGCTCGAGGGGTCAATCCACCACTGAATTACGCAGCTGTGGTGTCTGCAGTGCCTCCAATTATCGTAATGATAATTTAGATAGCTCACAGATGACTAGAGATATTTCTGAGCCAAATTTGAAGACTAACTCTTGTGATTTGATGAGGGGAACTAGTCTACAATTTTTGAGGCTCAATGGAAGAAGTTTGGAGAATATTTTGGAGAGTGAGGAGGGCTCTACGGTTGTTGTTCCTGCCCAGGGGGCGAAGGGGGCTATACCCAAGAGGCGGACAACGGAGGGGAGGGCGGGGATCAGTGAAGCGGCGATCGTCAGAACCGAGGGGGAGGCGATCGGGGGAAGCGGAATGCCAGAGTCGAAGACATACTTCTGTCTCAAATCGATACTCAAGCAGAATAGAAGGAGGTACACACTGGTGACGACTGAGGAGTTCAGGAGTCTCGTGGGAGAAGAAAAGGGGGAGGGGGGCAGCCTTGTCTTTATGAGGGAGAATTGTTTCAGGGGAGAGGGCCGCAGGGAAAATCCTAATAGGTAGGTTTTTTAAAATGAAATTTGGACTAAAAAATGGCCAATTTTTTGACAATTGCAAAATATTGAATCTGTCTGAATATTGTTCATGTATATACTCTTGTCGAAGGATATATGGGAGAAGTAGCAACAATTCGCAGTCTTCAATAGATTGATTTCAAGAGCAATTAGAAAAAAGTTATTTAAGTAATCTTAGAATTTCTATTTCAGAACTTTAATATTCGCCAGTCCAATTCACGAAGTTTGTCGGCCAAACGATCCGTTTGCGGGCACTCACAGGCATCGGGAGCGCGAAACAATGAATTCACCTCCAGCCGCATTGAAAAAACTGGGAAGATCTCTGACGGTTCTGGCTGAGTGTGAGCCAACTACTCATATTCCACCCCACCGTCGCAGAAGCCGGAGATTTATGCATCAACGGACTATGAGTATAGAGCCTGAGTACCTGCAGTTCTCCACAGTATCAGTGGATAATAATAAGAGCCAGCAGACTGGAAATACCACACGTTGCTTTGTAGCAGCCTCCCCGCCCCCCAGCTTGACCCGTTCTCTCACCGAGAGAAGATCAAAGCCTTGCAGACACGACCGAACGTTCAGGCGTAGCTTCACGGACGAGAGATCTGAATTCGGACCCCCTAGACGGATGAATCTTAATATGGAGACGTCCTTGTAACGATACGCGCAATGAGTCTTCTTGTAAACATAATTGAAGCAACGAAATTCGCAGTGAAGTGGTGATAATGTGGTTTGTTTATTCATTTATCACGATTTTTATTCATTTTTCAATTGTCCAAATTGGATATCGAGCAGGCTCTCTCGTTGATGACTTTTTTTAAGAGAGATTTTTACAGAAATAAAAATATAGGACAATTTAGCGAATTCACCGGAACGTTCTATTGGATGAAAAAAATCGAACGCCTCAAAATGCGCGTTTTATGTTAGTTTTTTTGCAGAGTATGATTTTTTAATGTTTTTGATTTGTTTATCTCGAGTGAAGGTAAAAGAAAAATACCTTAGAAAAAAATGTAGCCGAGTCGATCTTCCATCGAATTCCCTGCTTACTCCGATGATGTGAAAAACAATTGTCACCACTTCGCCGGCGACAGCAATTTCTCAGCGTTAGAATCCATCCTTCCTTATTTGATAGTTCTTCCTTAAGATTAACAAAACTCACGAGAGTCGCAAAGATAAATGCCTTTTAAATCAAATTATGCACGATGCGCGGCGATGAAATAATTAAATTAAAACAAAAATCAGAAAAGGTTTCATCAGTTGTCAATTACTTTTGTAAGTCGACATTGAAAAAATTGAAAAAAAAATTGCTAATAATCAGACGTCATGTGCTTGAATCCAATCGTTCATACACTTTACTGAGAGAGAAACGACGGTTTTCCAACAAGTTTTACTTGCGCCAAAAAAAATAGTATATTACGCACAGGTTCCATACAATATTTTATGCCATAGGTGCCCGTAATCACGCGATTCTAACCTCGCTTCGCTCGGTTAAATCGCGGATTACGGGCACAATGACATAAAA
>JAPYZM010003324.1:0-11752 GCA_030522845.1 Psyttalia concolor
TATGAAAAACTTTAAAAATGAAAATATATTTTATTAATTCAGTAAATATTCAAAGACGGCAATAATCATAGCCGATTATAAATGGGGACTTTTAGAATTACGCGGTAGGCTAGTCGTTAAGTCGTAGGGTTAGTACTCTGTAGGTTGGAGGTTCGATCCCAAGTAGTTCTAATATTTAAAAAAATAACAAAATTCCGTTTTCAACCATAATTGAATAAGGGTTGCGTAGGTAAGGCATATCTAATAGTGAAAATCATCCGTGAAGCGGTCAATTATTTTGTTTTTGTTTTTAATTAAACGCTATTGGTACTTAGCACAACAGGCTGGGTCCAATTGTGGGCCAAGACTGGCACCTTAATAGGGCCTGATATAATCCCAATGCTTGGTCAATTATTGTTTGCCATTAGGCCGCGACCCTCGACAGCTGGCTGTCGATCAAATGAACAATTCAACAAGTCAGATTGCTGTCGAGTCAACATGGGGTAATCTGTTAGGAATTACATGAATTTCATTGAAAAAATCGGTATTGCAATCTGCAAGGAATGCCGTACTTGCCCAGCGAACGGCCGCAGTTTGTTACCGGAAATAGGTGCATGTTAGGTGTCGTCTTGCAGGCCTACCGTTACGGACGTGTGAATGCCTTTAGCAGCTGGTAAGGAAGCGTCAGAAAAACAGATCTTGATGAAAACCAGGCACTGGTTAATGATTGGACCTATCACTTCCAGACGTTTCACCCCTGACTTACATAACTTGGAGGCACTAAATTGTAAACATGTCATCTT
Source organism: Psyttalia concolor (assembly GCA_030522845.1). Lineage (NCBI taxonomy): Eukaryota > Metazoa > Arthropoda > Insecta > Hymenoptera > Braconidae > Psyttalia > Psyttalia concolor. The sequence continues at coordinate 783 of JAPYZM010003324.1, forward strand.
CTTCATCATTCATTCATTCATTCATTCATTCATTCATTCATTCATTCTTTCGTTCATTTTTTCATTTATTCTTCGGTTTATAAACGTGTAGTCATTATCGCAAGAACAACAATCATTGGACAATACAAGGCGAATTAAAGTTCTTGCGTTTGATATGTATTACGTATATAAAATATTGTTACGAATTATAATCTTTGCTTATTTATTCAGTCTATATTCTTTCTTCTCTTGAATCTCTCCTCGGAAGTTAGCACTTCCCTTTTGTTTTTCTTTTATTATTCATTCATCGTTTTACTTTCCGAGATTAGACGTGTCCTTTTTATCATCCGCCGGATTTGTAAAATTTATTTTTACTAAACGTGTTTTTATTAATTTCACGCGCATTTCAATATCTCAAAGTAAATGTCAGAACTCAATGTACGGTTACAAAACAATTGTCTTGGTGTCTATTATTGAGATCAATTACTATATGAATAGCTGTACATACATATTGTTTGGGAATAAACGTATTTTCAATTTCCCCATCCGAATGTTAATTTAACTTGAACGACAGAACTCATAGATCAATAAAAAAATTTAAATAAATTTTGGACATTGCACACGTCCACTTTTATTTATATTAACAATATATTTAATCCTTATTGAATTTAGCATGTGAATTGAAATAATGTAAAATCATTAGAACAATTAAAATGTCTCCCTCTGATGAATTCATCACTTTTAATACTCGAATAGATGGAAAGTAATGTTGGGGAATGCCTGGAATGAATAATAAAATTATTTTATTTTCATTCGTTCTAATCTTCGGCCAGCAGGTCGTCGTCCAGGTTGACATCCTGTAATCATAATTGCATCATAGTTATTGACTGTTATTCGCAAAATCAATTTTAAAGTCTAATAATTAGAATTTTTTTGTAATTTTCATGGTACCACCCCTACTTATGGCGATTAGGCATTATTACATTACATTTTATTACAAAAACTTATTACAGGGATAATTCATTATGGCATTGCTTATCATGTAACCAATTAATTACAGCGTTTACAGTATTTGTATTTGCACTAGTCTGTCTGCGAAGTTAAGTTGTTTGTTTTTGTTTAAAATGAAAAATTCAGTCATTATGTCCTGATGAATTTTCCTATGGCACAATGAGCTGTAATGATACTGCTATATATGATTTCCGGTCCTCACGTATGCCCTCTCGGGCTTGTATCTATTTAGCCTTCCCACCACACGCTGTACCGCATTCGGGGAGGACCGAGGAAAAACCTCACCCTGAGGGTAAAACCTTGGCCAGGTACAGTCATCCCTTTTACGAGACTATGGTTCATTCAGCATAACTTTTAACATCAAACGAAGGAGTGGAGGTAACGCGATCATACGCAAAATAGAGGTGGTAGGGGTAGCGTTTCATGTTAAAACTTATGATGACTTCAGTATACCATTCGGCAGTGAATGGTGAGGTTAGAGTGCTACAAGTTTTTACAAAATTTTGACCGCCGGTGACGGGAAGCGAACCCGAATCATTGGCATACTAGTCTAGCACTCTAACCGCACGGCCACTGCTGTCGGTAAATGAGCTGTAATTAATTTTTACTGTAATAAAACGAGCCGTAATTAACTATGCCATAATAATATGATGTAATTAATTGTGCCATAATATGTAGAGGTGCAATCATTTTCACGATGAAATGATTAAAAATTAGAGACAAAACTGAATGAACTGAACTTGAATTTCATAACTTGAAACTCTAGGAGAATAAACAGGTTCCTCCGAAAACTAATTTTTCTAGGATTCTTCCTACGATTCCTTTTTTATGCGTCTCATTGAACAATCAGGACCTTCGGCTCTGAGAATAGTTTCACATGGCTTAAAAAACCCCATCGGAGGCACCCGAAATAAATACTTTTCTAAGAGAACTTATTCCGCATGTTCTTCGGTGATCCCAGGTGAGAATGCAACATAATATTTTTTTTTTAACAAAGTCTAGTTAGCAGTGAAATCGATGCAAATGGACCGTAACAGGAATACTACGAGGACCCTTTCGAGTGCTGTTGCAAATCCCCGCTGGGGTTGTTTACTCGTCAGCAGTCACGGTGTATTTCGTTTACAGCCTTGTTTTCACAACATACTAACCCCGTCATTTAGTGGGTGACTCAGAATCCGTCTTTGATATATTTTTACCTCACTATCTTGAAAACGACGAGGTTTAAGGAGATTATTGAAGACCCACTTTCACCCGAAAATAAAAAATTAGGAACAAAAAAGGGCTACTGAACGTGTTCCTACTTGTCTTGGATAACAAGGAAAAAGTGCCAGTGAAATACATTTTTCAAAGGAATGAGTAAAAGCAATTATTTCTTAAAAAGTAAAAAATCTTTATCGATATTTTAAGATTTAATTAGCAATAGCAGTTCCACTTAAGATCCTCCTAAGGTATGCCCTCGCCGGAGGACAACGGAAAACTTCAGTCGTGGAAAAGATCTTCCCATATGCAGTCATTCTTGCGATCAAGTTTCGTTCAATTGATTATTCAATTACACTTTACATCCCATTCTCAATATCACTAGCGAATAAATGTTTAGAATCTCCTCTCCAAACTCAATTTTTTAATAAAACATTTAGTTTATTAAGCAACTTAAATCTTATAGTACTTATAAGGAAAAATATGTTAAACAAATGTACTTTTCATCCACATCACTGGCTGCATGAAAATAAAAAAGCTTTTCATAGAACTTCCAGAGTCAAAACAAACACAATCCAAAATTTAGCTTTTTTACAATTAAAATTTCAACATGGAAAAGAGCAAATAAAAGTTCGACCCCTGGTAAATCTGAACGCTAACTAGTCACCTTACCCGACTGGCGTTCGACCTCTTCATGCCCCGATAGCGCAGCCCATGAAAAAAAAATCCTCCCACTCGTATTGCATTATTCCAATCTCTGCAGTACGAGGGGAAAACGCGCAGCCCCGAGTTTATTTTGGAAATATAATAGCCGGTCTAGAGTTACCCCGGTCCACTCGAGGACAAGCTAATCACTAATTGACTTTCCTTAATGCATTTCATCGATCCCGAGGATCGAATGTAATCAACATATTGTTTTCATGTTTTTCAAACTTACAGTTGTGTCGATGTTTTCATCAAGCTCAAGGTCCAGGTCAAGATCGTCATCGTCGATGGTGAGAGGCCTTGCTTGGCTGGTTTTGGGTGCCGTCGAGGGCTGAGGCTCGAGTGGCTCCCGTACGAGCGGTGATTTTCCGAGCCCTAGACCTTGCAGAATGTTGGCTAATTTTTCGGATGCTTTATCAGACTCTGCGTAATTCTCACCATCGCTTGGGCGGAATTCCCCGGCTTGCTCGGCTGCTAACATTTCTTCAAGAGGTTTTCTCTCAATGTTCGGCTGTGAGCAGAATTTAAAAAAAAATGATTCTTATCAGTAAGTCAATTATTGCAAAGGTCTTGAAGAAATTTCTGTAACGAAGATTTGCAGACTATTTTGTCAATTTATTTTGAAAGAAGGAAAAAGAAGTTCTCAATTATAAGACAGCCTCTTGGCCTTGCAATGTCTCGAGTTTACAGCAACAAGCTCAGAACTTCAAATTCTGGCAGCCAATACTTGACAAAAAAAAGCATAAATGTAAAAAATTTTTTTTTTAATTAGATACGAATCTCTTTTTTAATTTTCATTCGGTAGAATGAAAAAAAAGAGGCTTGAAGAATGAAACGTTTGCGACCGCTTCAGTTACTTCTTAATGAATGTTCAGTTTTCGCATCTCGGCACGTGGGCTCTAATTTTAAGACCCCCTTATTCAAATCAAGATCACCATTTTCATTTTCCAACGCAGTTTTTTTTCTGATTTAAAAATAATTTATTTATTTTGTAAGTTGTATTAATTTTTCAATGAACAAACAGAAAATCATATTCTTTATAAGTAACATGCCTGAAAAAACAAGCTCGCATGAACCCCGCAAACATTCATGCCACATAAATATGATGAGAAACCCCATAAGAACGCGTATTAATTCGATAACGCTGAATAATTGATTAGTCATGGTTCGACGATTCGAGCAAGGTAAATATTACGGTTAAATAGTCAACCAATGACCATAATAAACGAGAGTAGTAGATCATAGGCTCCGCGTATTATAACGACCGTAAAACAGCTGATAGACATTTATAAAGAACAATCGAGGAGGAAAAAGGGTACGTAGCAGATTAGTATGCAAAGAATTTGCAGATTACTCCCTAGAAACTACTAAGATCAATAAATCACCATCTCATTGCCGATTGTTTTTTCGATATTTAGCAATTATTTATGGTATCTTTAGCAGGCAAAGATTCTTTAAAAAATATGGAAGAAATATTTTGAGGGGAATGTAAATATTTCTTCCGATCTGATGTTTAAAGCAGGCGTTCGTATTTTTGCGAATGTCTCTCAAGGAGGAACAGATACAAACGTCCATCCATATTTCCGGATGGTCCGGATGCTCGACACATCGTAAACTCCTCCATTTAGTTATGAACTTTCAGGAGGGTAAAACACTTCGTACAATGTAAAAGTATTCCTCTTGGCGTCCCTCGAGTAAGGACAGATGACATCTGTTTCTTCAAATTGTTAAAATAAGCTTCCTGTTCAAAGTTCTTTTCATTTTTCAAGACCCGAAACATTGATTTTTATTTGCCTCCTAACGATTCCTGATCTCTGATTTTCAAAACAATAACTGGTCTACAGTGCGCCGGCAAAATTTTCTCAACGATGCCTAGAAGCCGGTCACGAGTCGACTATCCCCGTGATCCGTAAAGATCCTACCCCAAGTGATGACTTCAGTATGTTAACTAGAGTCCTGCCTATATTAGTTACGTCTCCCGGCTTACAACTCCACATGTCCCGATTAAAAACGAAACTTTCATTTACCTTAACAGCAGAAAACTCAGCAGCAGGTATTTTTCTCTTCCCCTCTGCCCTCAGGAATTGCTCGACCCTGAGTGACTCCCTATACCCAGGAAACAAGTTCTCGTACTGTTCAGGATCAGCCAGACTCTGTCCCGCCTTTTCACTCACCGTCGACAATTTCTCCCTCCATAGTTTCACGACATGTGAGATCTTGCTGGGAGCATAAGCCCTAGCGAAGAACGCGGCCTCAGGTATCCTATCCGTCTTTACCAGAATGTCGAGACACTTGTCGACATCACCCAGCAGAAAACTCGACAGAAATGAAATATTGTTCTTTCCTCCGTCATCAGCAGCGTCTCCCAATTTCTCAATCATCCCAGCATTACCCGTACTAGTAGCCAACAGCAACAATCCACCAAAATCTTGTGCCTGATGCAGACATTCTTGTGCAAGTGTGAGCTTTCCCTTCTGAGTCGCCAAAGAGGCCAATTGCCTCCACTTTTGCTGACTATTTGCCTCTTTCGCCAAATTATGGGCAATCTCCAGATTTCCGAGACCAAGTGCAAGCTCAAATCTGTGCTCAGGATCTGTGGAGACATCGAGCGCCTGTTTCTTAAAGCCCTGTTTCTCAAGAAAATGGGCAACTCGAGTTCTGTGTTCCCTGGGAACTGTTGGAAGAACTCTGTCAGCTGTTTCAAAGTCCTTCCTCATGACAGCTGTTTGATACTCCAGGACTGAGAGAAGTAGGGAGTAAGAGACAATTGCGAGTTCCTTATCGCAGAGGTATAGCCTATTGTCCCTGGGGACGTACCCCAGGAGGTACATTGGTCTATCGAGATGGGATATTGTGACGACTTCGCCACCAACGAAGTAGTTGATTCTGTTGACACTGTTGGTGTAGATGAAGCAGTCGCCCACCCAGAGTCCTATGGAGTGGAGAGAGTAATGGTTGATGGGTACGTTGGAAATCGGGAGTGAATTGGGTTATAGATTCAATTACTGGTGAAACTACACTACTCTTTTTTCATCGCGCAGTGTAAAGTGAAATTTTACGCTAATGGAAACTAGCATTCAGTACTCGTGGAAAAGTGTTTCTTAATGTATGGGATGGTAACACCCGCTTTTGGTGAACGTTATGTACTTTTCCCAAAAGCACACACCCGAAAGCTACTTTTTCACACTGGTATGGAAATGATATTTACCAACTCTTGCGTTACTAGATTTCATTGGAAGTCATCGAGACATTGGAAATAGGTGACGCAAATTATGAGAAAATGTTCAACCTTACCTGTTTTCACGACCTCAGACATGTCTGCCACCATTTCAAAGGCATCCTTAATGTCCTCAGTGTTCTCCCCAGCATTTGCGACGACATCTGCGTTGTATTTCAGTATGAAATACTGATCTGCTGTCGCCAGTGCAATCAAAGATGCATTCTCCGCCCAGTAGACGTGGGTAGGTTGAATGTCGATCCTCCTGACGAGTTTCAGCGTATCCCAGTCGAAGAATGAGAGACCGGATGCCGAGGAGACCCCCAAGAGGAAACCTCCAAAGATTCCGTCCACCCCGATATCGGGCTTCAGGGTCTTCTTTTCTTTGAAATTCTTAAAGACTTTGACAACTGAGGAACTCTCGCGGACTGCGTACTGGGAGGAGTCCGAGGCCCAAACGAATTCTAAAGCTTGACCAAAGGCCTTGTTACGAAGGGCCATGGAAGTGTAGATTATGTACTCGCCGTCACCGCAAACCACGAGGAAACGGCCGTTCGGGTTGTGTTGGATCGTCTGAGGGTAGATCTCGCAGGCTCCCATGTCTTTGACGGCCAGAGGCAGGCGTTCGCCGTCTTGGGCCTCTTCTCCGAGGGCTTTGAGGTTCACCTTGACAGAAATAGATAACGGTTCTATGATATTGTCGTATTAGAAGACTACTGAGAACAATCGCAAAATTTGAGTTTTCCATGAAAATTTAATGTAATTTGTAATATTGAAACAGGAGAAAGCTAAGAATTCTTCAGCTTAATGTAAATATCCAGTGCCAAGTTAAAGAGAATTCTCGACTAATTGAACATTCAGGAATATATTCATCTAAATGTTCATTATTTTTTATTCATTTTTATGGAATAATTCAACTAAAGTTCCATTCATTATTCCTTGAATAGATGCATTTGAAATGAAAAAATTCCTCGGAAGTTCAGTGGAATCAATGAAAATTTTGTACTCAAATTGTATGGTCTATGGGTTCTTCACATGTTCAGTGATTATAATGTGATAGAAATTTCCAAACCTGTACTGCACTGTACCTGTTTCCATCCCTGGGCCATAAATTTTCAATTATTTTTAAATGTCTTGAATAATAGATTTTGAATAGATCTTGTATTTTTATTGAATCTGGAGGTCTCTCCCAAAAACAATTTTCAAAAACATAATTAGTGGCTTGAAAGTAGAGATAGTCATTGTTTAATGAAAATTTGGGAGCATTGCAAAACACATACAGTGCAGGTTTTGCGAAAACTTTCTAAAATAATTGATAATTATTTTACATTACTAAACATTTCTCCATTTTCTCAATTAAAATTTGATCCTATGATAGGCTTCATGCTGTCGTCTTTATGATCTTACAACTAGATGAAAGAACATCGTACGAGTTCCTACAAATATTCACCTGTTGAATTTCGCTGTGTTTCGCCCAGACAATCTTTCCACCCATAGAGTCCATAGAGACCGCTGGTTCCTCCCTTCCCACTTTGATCATAATACTTCCCTCATCATAACCAATGGCGACATTATTCGATCCCTTCATGCTCGCAATTGTCCAGACACGTTCAAACCCATAATTCAATGAGGACTCCAATCTGTATGTCCCTGCGTGCCAGATTCTCACAGTTCCGTCCTCAGAGCCGGTGAGGACAATTGGAAGCTCAGGATGGAAACAAACAGCGGAAATATTCTGTGTGTGCCCCTCCAGTGTCTGCACACACGTTTTGTTCTGGTAATCCCAGATTTTGACGTATCGGTCGTCAGCTCCAGATATCAAGTAGGGTTTATCACCTCCATGGTAGTAATCTACACAGTTGACTCCTTTCTCGTGACCCTCCAGTGTGAAATTCGCTGTCGATGAACCCAACTGCCAGACTTTTACGGTTCTATCAAGTGAGGCACTTGCGAATGTATTGTTGTCCTTTGGGTTGAAGACAATTTGCATGACATAGTGAGTGTGACCCTCGAAGACTTGTTGACCACGCCAGGATTTCTCCCAGTTCCATAGTTTTATTAACATATCGTCTGAAAAAAGTTAAAACATTCGAATTAATAAATCTACATTGCAAAAGGTTACATGTGACGTTTTACTCGAAGTTATAGTCAGCATCTGACAGCGAATTCAAAAGGACAACCAAAGATGAATAAATATTATGACAGTTATTGAGGATGTTTCATTGTTTATTTTTCCATGTAAAGACGAAAATAAATAATGAAGAAACTTACCACTGCTAGTGAGTATGAAAGGTTGAGTGGGATGCACCGCGATACACCTGACATAATCACTGTGTGCCTCGAAGGAATGCACCCTCTCTAGTGTATTATAATTGAAAACCCTGACTTGCATGTCATCGGAGCCAGTGACCACCCAATTTTTTCTGGGTACAAATTTGGCTGCTCTGACAGGCAAATCGCACACCTCGAAAGTCTTCACAAGGGTCTGGCTCTCGTGGTTCCAGATGTTGACGTTGCCCTGGTACAACGAGCACAGCATCCATGGCTCGGTTGGATGGAGGTCGACACTTTTCACTCTATCAGACCTCGTGGTCAATCTACGCTTTATGTCCAAACGTAGTGGCTGAAAAAATTTGTAAACATCTTCGTTAAAGTACCTCAACAGTTGGCAATAATTTAAAGTTGTGTAAAAACTATGAAAAAATGAGGCTGGGGTCATTCAAGTTTTTCTCGTAAATTTTTGATCGATTTAACATCCGGTTTAGTCTAAAAAAAAATACTTAAAAAAATCAGGATTAAACCCAACGACCTTTTTTTATGGAGTGGAAAAAAATCGAAGTTTTTATCCCGGCTCGAAAACGATGAACAATTTTTTCGGTGAATTCATTGATTCATTTGAGAAAGAATAGTGTAAACAAATTCAATAACAAATGATTTGAGAGAACCCATTCACATTCAACTTATTTTATAACTAATTTGTCAATTATTTTCAGGTATGACAAAATAAGAAAAGTTAATAGAAAAACGATAAAAATGAAGATTGTGTTTTAATTCAATAGCTCCATTCATTCAGTATTATCATATTAAGAGCAATTAATTGTCGATTAGAAGTCTATGAAGTTTGGACATGCCTATCATAGCAGAAAATCATGGCACAATCCAGGAACAAATTACTTACTACGAATAATTCTCATTCCTCTTCCTTTACAAAGGATTGATCAATTAGTTGAGGGTATGAACGAGTCAAGCAAATCAAGTTAAAGTCGATAAAAATGAAGAGGCCATCGAGTGAAGGTCCATAATCGTGAACTGATTACTTTTAATTTAACAAATTTCATAATTTAGCATCGCAGATGAGTCAGAATTATCTATTGATCGAGAGGGACTAATTGATCAGATGTTGATGCAATTTTAATGCATCGTATGCACCAATAACAGGTATGGTGTTGTCACACGAAAAATAATAGGGACATTCAGAAAAAAATTACTTAACAAGAATAACAGGTGCTTCTCTCCTTGGCTACATGGATTAACTGATTATTTCAGTGTATGACCAAGTCAAGAAAATCAAGTGAAACGAAATAAAAATAAAAAGTTTCTCGAGATCAAGTTGGTAATAATCAATTGATTATTTTTTTTCAATAAATCAAGGAATGAATGATTGAAAACGAGTAGAATTGAATTTCAAATTAAGAGTAATTAAACTGTTGATCAGGTGTTGATGCAATTTTGACGTGTAGTGTGCTCCGCCTGTGAACGTCATCAGACTTAACCCAACCGATTTCATTTGTTTATATTGCCGAGAATTATTGCGGAGTTCATTGTTGCTTCAACCCTCTTCTATTATGACAGTTTCACTCACCATTTTGCGGCTTCTGCGGGAGTCCCTGGTTAATTGTTAATCCTTATGGTAAATTAGTATAAAATCCGGGCTTCCAGATCCAAACAAGACACTTCTACCCTACCATGAAGTTAGGACGTGGCTGCTGCTCAGGCGCAGACGGGAGGTCCGCTCGTTCTTCCACGACTGTATAGGCAGGTGGTGCGACTGTACACAAGTAGAGCGCTACAGGAAACAGTTCAATAGAATCACATCTGCAGTCGATACGTCAGACATCAATCTCATGCTACTTGCAGTCTCCTTCGATCAACCCCCGTACTCTCGCTCGCGAAGGGGTCATTCGGCGCCCAATGATCCCCACTAACTGTAAAGTATCAGTCAACACTCTTGTGACATCCATCATCATCATCTCCTAGTTCTTCAATTTGCTCAATTACTCTCTGCCCGACACTCACCGCTGTTATCGACGTTCTCGTACGTACTCTGTTTTACTCACCGGTACGTACTCTGCTTTACTCACCGGTACGTACTCCTTAATAATTCAGGCATAATTGCTGTGAATTTTTTGATTGAAGCTTTTCTACAGTCCTCCCCTAATTTCCTCTTTTCCTCATGTACTTAAGGCCCGGATGGAGGGATTTTCTTTCAGATTCGCGAATTTACACCCACCCCTTTTGCCGTCTGGGTCGGAACATGCGAAAACTTCAGAGCAGAAAATAAGGCCACATATATGTGCAGAGCTCCAATAGTTTTTTGTACAAATTCACGCATTTTGTTTGCTAATAGTCATTAATTCACGAAACTTACGAGGTAGGAGGTAATGAAATTATTTCAAGCCACACGAGAATCGCACAATGGAGTGGCGGGGGGTGGGAGAGTCAAAATTACTTTGATAGTTAGGAGACTTGTGTGGGCAACAAAATATTTTTTCATCACGCTGTGTCGGAAAAGTAACTTTTCAGTCACTCTCCGCTTTGCGTCGAGTGACTAAAAAGTGCTTTTTCGACACATTGAGATGAA
>JAPYZM010003325.1:0-11810 GCA_030522845.1 Psyttalia concolor
ACTGCTTCTTAGTTGGAGCTACATACAGCATCCTTTAAGCCCCTCCACCAGCGACAAGGTGTTGCAGTTCCTAGGAGAGGTGTGTGTGTGTGTGTGTGTCGGTGCGATTAAGATGACGTGGGTCGCGATCGATCGATTTTGTCAAGAAGTACATCTGAGTCCTTTGGGAGCGAAAACACCCGGCCCTCTTTTGAGTTTTTTTTTATTTTTTATATTACGGCCCTCTTTTCTGCCCTCTATACGGCTAATCGGCCCTAACCTCACCCTATGCATGCAGCTGTGGATCCTACACTGTACCGCATTTGCACTCTTATAGAACATAGGAGTTAACATGAGAAGCCACAGAAAAACCATGTCGGTATAGGCGGTTGCTCTATTAGCAACCTCCCCTTCGTCGGGGCCAGTTGAAAAATTCGCACCCACTGGGATTTGAACTCACAACCTTTCGCACACTAGGCTCGCGCCTAGCCGCATGAGCCACCGACGTCGTGCTCGCTCCGGCGATCCATTGGTGCGATGGGGATGGAGTCGGTCGGGATCGATAGATTTTATCAAGAAGTAGATCGGAGTCCTTTGGGAACCAAATTGCACCGTTCTTTTTTGAGTTTTTCGAAAATTACACATAACAACAAATTTTGATTCGTCAATTCCGTCCGTTCACGCTTTCAGGTGAACGGTGATGGCGATCGGAATGGGGTTGCCGGCGATTGATAGATATCATCAAGGACAAGTTCTGATTAGTTTCGGAGTGAAATCCTCCTACCTTTTCTTGAGTTTTTTTAAAGAGAAAAGCGGTAAAAAAGGAATTTCATCTCATAATTCCTTCCGTTCACACTCCCACACTCTAATTGGGTTGGGAGCAAATTTCTCTCCTCCTTTTTAATTTTGTTTTTAGCGAGGAAGAATAAATTTTGGATTTCTTTTGTTCACGTTCCCGCGCAGACATGTCGTCCGATCGAAGAAACTTTGGTCGCCATTGATTGGCATTATCTTTGTCTAGATCTCATTAGCGAAGGAGTGAAATCTCCCCACTTTTATTTGAGTTTTTTGCAAAATAAGAATTATAGAAAGTTTCATTTCTGAATTTTTGTTGTTTACTCTCCTGTGCCAATGCGTGATGTGATCAAGGCGGTTATGGCGTTTATGGTGGTTATGATCTTACTCGACGGCTATGGGCTTGGTCAAGATTACATTACCACGAGAGAGAAATTTTCCCATCCTCCCTTCCACCCTTTTCGATTTTTGTATAATCGATTTCGAATAATGCTCTTAAAATTTCACCATTCCCATTTAAACCTATCAGAAAGTTATTTACAAGGCTCGGTGAGGGCCGAATAAAAAGGAGCAAGCACACAAGGTATTGGGAGACCGGCCTCAACTTGTTCTTTTTTGCTTTCGAATACAAGCATTATGACCGATAATTTTTCCGATATTCTAATTGTGCCTTGAAATGTTTTAAAATGTCATGAAACTTTCAGCCATCATGTTTTTGTAAATTATGTATGTATGTCCGAAGATGTGTGGCGATTTATAGGAAAATAGTGAGTAAAATACGATATATATTGCATAATCTATAACAATTTTCATTCTTCAAATAACAATAATTCAGTCGTGGGATTTTATATTTTCCCAAAATTTTGGGAACCAAGACAAATGACGCATTTTCACTTATTATATATTTTGTAGATCTCACTGTACTCTACAAAAAAAGACTATAACAATTTTGATAGTTTGAAGATTTGAACTTTTAAAAATAACAATAAAACATGTAAATTACGTTGATCAGTGTTCGAAAATATCTTGAAATTTTAAAGAGATCGTGCATTTTTGTTGGTCATTTTTTTTTGGTAGAACACAATGAGATCTACAAAAAAATGTTGAAAGGAAAACTGCACTATCTCTATTAGATTTCAGAATGCTTTGCGAAATACTAATGGGTATAATGAAAAGGTTCTAATTTTGAGTTCCTGCAAAATTGACTGCGAATTAAAAGGATTATGCCACGAACAAAGGTCGATTCGAATAATGTTGGGGTGAGTTTCGCAAAAGCCCTCTCGAACTCAATTTCTTGCGAGCGGATATAGACGAAAAAAATCCATTATCTATAAAAATTTCTCTAAAAATAAGCTCCAAAAAATGCCATACGAGATTTTAGATTCGGGTAATATTTGGACTGAGTTTGGAAAGAAACTACCCCTATCTCAATTGTCACAATGAAATTTAAAAAAATAAAAAATGATTCCCGAATTGACCTATGCGATAAGTAATGAATGTTTATCCAAAATTAACTGAAAATGCGCTTGAAAAAATGATACTACGAAACATTTTCGATGTGCATAACAGTTTGACTTGTGTTTCGGAAAAGCTAGCCCCAACTCAATTAACAAAAAGAACCCTAAAATATTTTGCAAGCCGTGTTTTTTTTTACTCTTTCTCGGAAATATCTCGACAACTACTCAACCAATGTTATTTTGATGCTTTTTAACTAATCGTTTTGATGGCATCTACCGCAAACAATGGAAATATGTATATTCGTTCGTAGAAACTTTTTGAGATATTTCGCTTATTCTACTTTTGAATTAAAATTAATGTTCGCACTGTAGCATCCGCAAAAATGGAGATACGATCAAATTGAAATATTTTGGTAGAAAGTCGTCAGTAGTAGTCATAATGGTTCGTATTAGGGATACCAACTTGATATGTAAAATGTGTTCCTTTTTAATATCTCGAAAAAGAGTAAACCGATCCTAAGTTCAACTATTTAGGCGTAATCGTCCCTAAGGCTTGGAGGCCTACATGTTGTTAATGGTCCGGACTGGTGAACAACTTACAAATTAGAAGACCACGTTTTTGCACTCCCAGGAACATTGATTATTTTTTTTCGTAAGAAAATTTCATAAGAAACTCGTAAGGAAGTGTCGATTTAAGTAATGTTTGGGCTACAATTCGTAAAGGATATATTTAACTCAATTTTCTCCGAATGAACATACACAAAAAACTGATTCTCACTTTGACTTTGACTTTTTGTTTGGCCTATGACACTCCCGTTTCTGAATACTCCCTGGCGGATCGGCCGTTTGTGATTCGATCGACTGTCGATTGAAGAATCGAGTTGCTCGGTTTGTCGAACAGCATTAGAGTGCATTTCGAATTCAGTCGATACAATCGGACATAAATCGACCATACACGGAGTCGATTAAGAGAATTTTGATTATTGAAGGCCCGTTGCGATCAATTTATTCATCGTTTTAGCATACTTTTGCCATTTTTAATAAGAGCATCGACTGACCCTCCAATCGATTGTGTCTCGATTATTTCCTCTCTCCAAGTCAATCGATCAATTTATTTATTTTTAAAAAGCAATTCGATTGTCCTGCTCCCTCAAGTCAATCGACCAAATTATTTGTCGATTTAGAATCGCTGCCCCATTTTTTAAATGAAAATCGAACGACCCTCCCGTCGACTCAGCCTCGATTGTGCTCTCCTCTCACGTCATTCGACCCTCAATCGACTAGTTGATTTATCGTTTTAGAATCGTTTTGCCGTATAGGAAAAAACGATTGCCTATCAAAAAGCTCCAAAATGTAATTTTCGCTGAACGCTCTTTTTTCAACTTAATAAATCCCATTTCACTCAATACCATCGTTTTCTTGCCCAAATAAGCGAAAATAAAAATTAAAAATTTTCTGTCGGAAAGGCCGGATTTGAACCTACAACCTACGGAGTCACAATCTAACACGTGTAATGAATATTTTTCTGGCGTTTTTCAGCCAGGAAAATATCAAAACTATTTTTCACACGCACTGCCTCTAACACACAAAAATGTTGGGCGCCAGCCGAACCTTTACGGGAGGTTCAACAAAACCGAGCCCTGAAGAAATCTCTTCACTCAGGGGACTTCGCGTGGCTGGACAATCGGTTGCCCTGCCAGCTTAGCGTGGTATGGTAGAGTGGGCGAGGTCCACCGGGAGTAGATCGACCACATCGTCGGCCTTTTTCAGGCCACATTCCCATGCTTTTACAGCAGGTCCTCACAAACGTATCTTCGTTCTCGTCCAGAGTGGCTTATTCCAGCTCACGCTGTCCCTTCTCCTCCAAGGTACGTCCACCCTGGAGAATCGCAGAGTTACCTGCGAATCAGCCGGGACTCCTTAGAGCATTGGACGTCAGAATGCCGACCTGACCAGAGTGGGCCATGCCGCTTCGGTAATCGCGAGTCAGCATTTCCGGTTACTAGAAATGGTGGCGCATGTTCGGGCCTCCAGGAGAATATTGACTCCCCACCCATGGATCCATGCGTCCCCAATTCGTTATATTCGGAGTGGGATAACGCCGAGCTACCCAAAGTCGTCACTTTGGGAGTCGAGGCAACTCTTTTAGTGCTTGTCAGGGGATGCAGGGCATGCCCCCGTGCTCGCCAACACTGGTTATACACCACGTGACGGTGGGCCAACGCCCCTGTCCGCTGCCTTGTACAGGCCAAGTACCACGAAAGCCTCTGGAGAGACTCCCTCGACCACTCACGCCAAGCGCCCGCGTTCGATTGCCTCGAAATCTTACCAGGGCCTTGCCTCCTAGTCTGGCTATCTCGGCGGCCATGAGTCATCCGTTACCTCATGACCACCAATCTAACCGCCGGGGTCACAGAGGGGCCAATTCTCTCACCTGGCTACGTTGGTCCCTAGTCTACTTCGACGTCGCCTATAGAGTCGCCCAGTTGGACGGCCTATACGTCGGCTCCTATTCCCCTAGCACATGCTGGGCGAATTCTGAAGTATCGAAAGTCTATTAGGGTCCTCTAGACCATCCGGGGTCACAGTTCCACCCACCTGCTATGCCTTCAGTCTGTCATAGGTCTGTTGGTCTTTTACATCTAGCGCCCGCTTATTCAGCCACGTCTAGATGTCACTCTCAGTCTTTTCGAGACTATCTCCACATGTTCTGTAAAGATTTCACCTGTTGACGAGAGAATCTCGTTATACGCGTTACCACGGAGCTTTCGCACGCAATGGTTATTAGCCATCATCGAGGCGGCCCCTATGAATGGTAGCTATGCGTTTTTTCACCAATCATACGTAACAATAATAAATCATGCCAATAAATAGAAAACTGGATATTTTAACTATGATTATTATAATTCTGTTTCGATAAAACAAAATTTATTCAAAAAATATTTTGGCCGAAAAATCGATTTTTGGAAAGGGACGTTTATTTACAAGATCTCTACGATTGAATGAAGAAATTTGAAGAGCCATCTTCAAGTGCTCGTTATAGATTAATTTTCTCTAGGCAAATAATTGGAGTTCTCCTGATTTTACTTCCGATTTTCCAGAAGGTGAAAATAGGCCTGATAAGGGTAGAAGCCAATTGCGTTCATCAGGCCCCCAATAAGTGAATAGAAAAAATCAATCATACAGAGCAATGTGCTTGTCAAACATGAGATTTGAAAACATCATTTGCGATTTGAAAAAATGGTAACTTTACTATTTTTATAAATCGTACATTACGACATTTTTTTCGTATTTCAAGTTGTTTTAATCCCAGAATTTATGGTGCTCTCGTCTCATAATCTACAATATATCAATCTTATATTATGATTTTATTTTCCATGTATACCCTTTCGGGTTTTTACATTTTGTTCCCTTCCCTCTCTCGTTTTCCTTACACAGTATGATCCAGCTTATCCATTATAACACAATATCAAATATATAGATATCAAGTATATAAAAGTATGAACATCGAGATTTCTGGAAACTAATTCTAAAGTACGTACATCGAGATCAGTAGTTAAGGACAAAAACATCAAAAAGAAAGAAAAGAAGACCATTATGCTAAAGTGGCTGTCCTGGCTAAGGCCGTTCTTCGCCAGAAGGTCCAGAGACTTGAGTGATTAGGGCCTGAAATTGGATGCTGTTAAATGCTTCTACATCTCCAGCCCCTCCCAAAAAAAACAAAATTGAAAACAAAGCCGAAGATTCGCGGGATTTCCCTTCGTCCTCTATTTGACTGTCGGGGAGCGCTATCAGCCCGGAACTACTTGCATCAGATACGTGCGCGTGCTAATTCCTCCTCCCCCAGCTATCACCTATCTTTGAGACAGGTCTATAGGCAGAGACTCGGAATATGGGTTGAAAGCCCTACACACAAACCGGGGATCCATTTAGTCAACAGCTTCCCCTTCCTTTCCCATTTTCATCATCAACTTCTCCCATTCCCTGACAAATTTGCAGAGTTTCGAATCAGGGTTCCCTTCCAGCATACCCACGATTGACTCTTCTCGCCCCGATTCCCTCCAGTTGTCCCATAGTTCTATCAAAATTACTCCCTCGATTTCATCGCATTGCAGTATATGTTCGAGATTTTCAAACTCCATCCCACAGAGTCTGCAGCTGACGTCCTTGAACCCTTTATTCCCCCCTCTACCAATGTTCCCGCATCTCATACGAGCCCATGCGATTTTGTCTCCCCAGGTTACTCCCTGGGCCCCCCAGTACCCCTTTTCGTCATCTGGTCTAGTTAGATGTTTGTAAATCGGATTGTAGTTTGATTTCCGTATTTCACGGTTATCGGATTCCTTTTATCTGTCCTCCCCCCTTTCGATATATTCCGTTACCTTTTCCTGGTATTCTCTAGCCTCGAAATTACCCTCCTTCCATAAAATCAGGAATCCCTCTCCCCCCCCCCCCATTCCACCAGCGACTCCCGTAATTCCCTCCCCGAGACCGATGGGTTGCAATTTCTTAGCGCCCTTAACTCCTCTTGTAGGCCCGTTTTTACCAATCTATCCCCTTCCAAGCAAGTCATCTTCCCCAAGAAGTTCAGCACTCTTCTCCTTGTTTCCAAAATCAGTCCGTGCCGCCCGCTTTCCGCCCTCCACAAGTAGTCCGGCGTTTTTCTCGAAATACCCATCCCCATTTTGACGACCCTCCCCTGTACCCTTTTCATTAATTCCCTCCGTGCCAGCCCCCATATTGCCGTCCCATACATTGCCCCTGACTTCCCTAAGACATTTAAGATGTACAGACGACTTGCCAACGAGTTCAATCCAGCTCTGGTTGCCACCCCCCACGCCGCATAAACAGCCTTCTTGGCTTTCCCTACCATTTTCCGCATGTGCTCTCAGTATGAGTTCTTCGACGTAAACCAATACCCCAGGTATTTGAAGACGTTCACTACCTCCACTTCTCTTTCATATATTTCCCATTTTTCCCCCTTTTTCCTCCTGCCAGCCCCTCCAAAGACTGCTATCTTAGTTTTGTTGATGTTAACTATTAGTTTATTTTTCTCGAAGTATTTCTTCGCTGAGTTTACCATATTTTGTAGCTCACGCGCATTCTCAGCCATTACTGCAATGTCATCGGCATATTTCAAACAGTATACCTTATCCCTTCCTACCCCTGTCTCACCCACCCCTCTTCTTTCCCATTCCTCATAAATATCGTCTATAAATAAATTGAATAAGATTGTGCTAAGGGGGCAGTCCAGTCTCACCCCCTTATCCGTCATAAACCTGTCTGTGAGCCCCGACCCTGTAATCACTTCATTTTCGGATGTTTCATAAATAGCTTTGACCATGTCATAAAATCTGGCTCTAATTCCCACCTTCCAGAGCTTTTCCAGTAGTAGATCTCTGTCCACAGTATCGAAAGCCGCATTCAGGTCAATAAAGGCGGTGTACAGTTTTCCCCCTTGTGCAATCCTATTTCCCACCACGGTGTTTAAAATAAACGCTTGTTACCTCATCCCTCTCTTCCTATCGAACTCCCTTGACTCTCCCTAAAGATCGACTGCTCTGCCAGGTAATAATTTAGTCTATTAGTCATGATGCTTGCTAACAGCTTGTACCCTAACTCTAGAAGCGCCTACCTATTCCAAATCCCATCCAACAATTTCCTCTGACGTCACAATAATGTGGAACGTTATATAAATTTCCCGTCGTTGATGAAAAAATGATTGCCGATAGGCAATCAATCATAGGGTTTTGTAGCCTTGGTAAAATCGACGTGCAGGACAACGATCAGACTAAAATCGGAATTAGTCCTGGCTACGGGAGACCTGCTACTGCAGTTCAAATTCAGGGAGCAGAAAAAGGAGTTCATCATGACGAAACAATTCCACGAGAAGCTGGCGGAGCGGGGCGTGAGGATGTGGGATGATCTCACGCCACGGCAGACAGAGGTAAATGAATACCTCGAGAAGCTAGCTCGAACAGCTGAGGAGCGGGGAAAAAGAGCTTTCGTTAACCACTATGACCAGACGCTGATGGTGACGGACTGCAAGCTGGAGAGAAATGAGGAGTCAGGAGAACTCAGCAGGGTAGAGAGTATGGGAGGAGGCCACCACCGGTCAACGTTGGAAAAGACAGCGTAATTGACGAGCGGAGAAGCAACAAATAAGGCTGTAATGTTACCAATAGAGGCAATTCGAATAAGAATAATAATAATAACGAAGGGGGGTCGGAACACTAGAGAAAGAGGGAAGGGATGACAGGTATCTCATTAGGGTTACCTGCTGGAACGTTCAGGATTTGAAAGGGGGGAAAATCAAAAGGATTTGGAAAAATATAGGAACTAATGATGTTATAGTAATGTTAGAAACACATATAGTCAAGGACAAGCAGGAAACCCTAATGAGAAACCTGATGAGTATTGCCAATACTTTTAACTAGACTCATCAAGAGGCTATCAAAAGGAACAAGAAAGGCAGAGGTATTGGGGGGATTCTAGTCGGTGTTAAGAAAAGCCTAATAAGAGAAATCCAAGCGAGTACCCGGCTCAATGGAGCTGTGATATCAGGGTTAAGGCTGGGGGGAGAGAATAGAAAAGGGAGGATTATTGCAGGGTATAATAATGTTGGTATTGCAAGAATTTTAGATTCAATTAGAATTAAGATTGATGCAGGTAGGGAAAAAGGGGAGGCTATTGTGGTTATGGGAGATTTTAATGTTAACATAGGGGAACTGCAGGCAAGGGATGGGGAGGAGAGATTTGCAAGACGGTCCAGAGACAAGGTAAAAAGAAGGGAAGGGCGAAGGCTTATAGAATTTTGTGATGAGGGGGGGGTTATTCGTAGCAAATGGGGCCACGACGGGGGACTCGGAGGGGGCCATCACCTTTGTTGGGAATCAATATGCAACAGTAGAGTCTGTACTGGACTTGGTACTTCACGAAAGGGACCCAAACGTTCTGGGCGAGCTCAAAATATGGCACACGATTGACTCTGATCACCTTGGGGTCTCGATTAAGATGAAGGGCAGGGGGGGGGGGGAGGGACCAATGGGCGAAGGGGCCAGGACAGGGGTGAGAACTCTCGAGATACTGAGGAGGTCTCAGAGGGAGGAATAAAACTATTGTGGAACAAGGGTTGGAAGGACTCCTATCAGCAGTTTATCGAAGGGAAACAAAAAGACTCAGAAGGGCTGGGGCTGGAAGCAAGCTGGCAGCGTTTGAAAGCTGTTATCGGCGAAGCGGCAGAGGCATTCTGCATGACACGGACCGTAAAAAGAAGGGCTAAGAAGGACGAGTTCGCTTGGATGGGGGGATGAATATGTAAACCAGAGAAGGATAGTGCAACAGGCCCTGAACCTAAGGGGGTACCTAAGGGGGAACTGCCGAACCCCCCATGGTTATCAAGCCTCTGACCACGTTGTTATTCTGGCGTTTCCTCCTCGCCTTGTCCTCGTAATACCATTCCTCCTTCCCCATTCCATCCGGAGCTTCCTGACGCCACGCCAGCCCTTCCATCGGATCCTGTCAAGCCTCTTCCTGTGACTTCTGCCTCCTTAGCGGTGTCTGCCGTCGCAGCTTCCCCGAATCCTCATCGTCATCATAGTCACCCTCCGGTGGGCTAGCTGCCATCGGCTGCTTCTCATACTCCAGACAATGACGTAGATGATGATTGGGTCTGAGCTCTTCGACCTGCGTATCCTCTCCATCGTTATTGTTGGTATTTTGCACTTTCAGCTACGCGGCTACCCTTCTATCCCTCTGGTCTGCCAGCTCCTTCCCCTTCCCGTCCAGATCCTTGGTATGTCCTTTCGCCACAAACTAACCGCCAGACGGGTCATTTCCTCTCTGAATTCATCGAACCCACTGGCCACCCAGTTCTCAACCTTCCCCCTCTGACTCTTTCATTTCACATATCTCTGCTGATATGCACTCCCATATTGCTTGCAGCCCGGTGGGAATTCTGCCATCCATCCCCCCTTTACTGTGGCTGTTCTCCATTTTTTCATTCTCCTTCTCCATAACCTCCGTAACTTTGTCCAGGTGGTCTTCCCCCTTGTTCTCACTCGACTCCTTCCCCTCCCAGCACTAAAGACTCATTGAATCAGTGCTTACTCCCACGTCTCGTGTCTCCCGTCGGTGGGTCCTGCCACTGCCCTCCCTGTCATTCTTTCCTCTCACCTCAGCGTTCTTCAAGCCCTCTGCCTCCATCTCCTTTTCATTAGGATCACTGGCTGGCTCGCTCTGGGTCTTGAGCTCCTTGACAACTGTCTCCGCCACCTCAGGTACCTCCATTTCTCCATCTTTCCCCACCACTCTGTTTATTGTGCTGCTTCTCAGTTCCCTGGGAGGGGGGAATAGGCTATCTTCTGGTCCTTCGCGAATGCCTGGCTCTCGAGTTCGGACTTACCGTTTTTAACGAAATATTCTAAAATTCGGCCTGTTGCCTTCTCCTGCTTTTTCGATCTATCTCTCATCCGCTTGCCATTTTTTGTAACTAGGGTAACTTGTGCTCCCCTAAGGCCCCCACTGGGTGGCTTTTCAATGTCGCGATTCTCCTCAATGCTGTCCTCCTTCGGCTCGTTTTCGACCTCTTTCCGCTTGACGTCGTCCCTTCCGCTCGAAGATATTCCCTCTCTTTTCACCAGGCCCGTCCCTCTCCTATCGTCTAACCGCTACTGCACCTTCACGACCCTAAATCTCGATCAATCACTCCCAATATACGATTACCGTTGGTGATTACTCGGTGCCTTGGTGTTTCGCAGTTTGATGTTCCGCGCTTCATTTTTTGGATCAAACCGCTCTCAAGTTTGCAGTACCATTGCTCATAAATGAGTCCTTTTCGAAAAATCGTCTTTCTACAATGTCATAAATATTTGTCGACTAGTTTGTGAACAGCTGAGAAGACATTCTTGAATATTCCAACAAAAAATGATAAAATACGACGGACGTTGCTGTAAATAACAAAAATTAACAAATTAATTAGTCATGTGAGTTCGTTTTTTAACATTATCTCGAAATAAAAGGGCGATATATTTTTACTTAGGACCTTGTGACAATCCGATTGTCAAAGAGTTAATTTCATTAGGTAAAACACAAAAAATCTATTATAATTGGTCCTGAGTCTCGGGGGAAACTCATACCCCTCTGGATCACCCAAAATAGCCGGAGGAACCTGAGACCACTTCTAAAAGAATGATTAAGAAAGTAATAATCTTGAGGGACTTGTTATAAGGGAGCCACGGTGATGGGACCTGGAGAAAAAGAAGAGGAGGGCCCTGAGAAAAATCTCTTAGGGCCACATTTGGATCCGGCTAGGGACGAACCTAGCGTGGGAGAAACTAACAACGATAAAATATTAAAGTGCAGAAATTTTCATGTCAAGACATCGAATAAACCAACAATTAATGGTAACAATCTCACTCAGTCCAGAGAATAAGGAGTTTAGAATCCGAATAGAGTTGAGGGGCATGGAGGGGAGGATCATCCCTCACGTTGAGAGTGAGAACGACAAGCCTCAAGGCTTCAGTTCTCCCCGAGACCATAACCAGGCAGGAACTCTGTTGAGCTGAATAAACTAAATAC
>JAPYZM010003326.1:0-11471 GCA_030522845.1 Psyttalia concolor
ACGAGCAACTTCGCGGCAGAAGTCATGCAAGAGCTCAGGAAAGAAGAACGTGAGCGCAAGGCTACAACACAGGCGGATAACTTAGTGGAACCTCCTACCCACCGGCAAGTGCCGGAAGAGCAGTAGGGTTGCCAAAAGGTAAAGAAGAGAACGCGGCTAAAAAATGCATGACGTCATGAAACGCGTCCAGACGCATTGCTCCTTACAGCAAAAGAGGGGAAATTTTACGCCGATATCATCCGTAAGGTGAAACAGGAGGTCAGCGACTCAGGAAAGTGGGCGGATGAAATTTGCAGGACAAAGACTGGTGCACTTCTCATTGTTCTGAACAAGAACAACTTGGCAAGTGCATCTCGACTACAAACTGCCATGGCAGACGTCCTTAAGGACGCTGCAGAGGACGTAAGTAAAACTCCAGAAATGGAGTTAGAAAAAAAAGACCTGGATGAGATCACGACGAAGGAGGAGCTCTGAGAGGCACTGCGGAAGTAAGATAGGGTGAACAACAGCATCCCCATAAGCCCTATCAAGTCCCTTCGGAAGGCAAGATTCAAATAGGATGGGTATCTTGCCGTGTTACCGCAACGATGAGGTCGACAAAATGCTTCAAGTGCTGGCATTATGGCCATCTTGCTATCGGATGCAAAAGCAATGTCGACCGACCCAAGCTCTGCGTGAAATGTGGACAGGCGGGCCATAAGGCTGTTGACTGCATGAAGGAAGCCATGTGTGTAGTCTGCGCTGAACGAGAAAGCGCTGAAAATATAGCCCATATCGCCGGAAGTAGCAAATGTCCCCTATAAATGTCCCCTACATAGGGCCCCAGTGAAGGCGCTGGACATAAAGCGACGATGAAGATACTCCAGCTCAACCTCATTCATTGTGAGGCCGCACACGATCTGCTTATGCAATCTGTACGGGAGATAAAACGAGACGTAGTAGTAATCTCAGAGCCATACCAACACCTCGACACCCAAACCTGGGTTACTGACGTGTTCAAAGCAGTCGTCGTTTGGTCTTGCAGTAGACTCAGTGACGAAATTCTTAGTCACTTCATCACGGGCTGTATCCCAGGATAATTAGATAGTCTAAAGAGAGAGAAAGAGAGAGAGAGAGAGAGAGAGAGACCCCGAAAACCCCGAAGTTATGTCTCCACTCCCAAAAATACACCCCGACTTACGCCAAGTCCGTCAGGCTCCCCCTAAGTTCTGTTCTCCCCAAAGATACGCTAATTCACCTCATGATTACCCCGCCTGGTGAGGTTAAAATCCCCGAAAAAAAAATCGATTATGATACGAATAATTAATTCGGGAACTAGCAAAGTCATTTTCTTGCATTGCTTTTTGTTTAATACGGTTCAAGATTTTGGTTCAGAATAGTTCGCGAAAAATTGAGTAAAGGGCCATAAGCCACGGCGGATCGGAGCCGGCTATGCTGAGCTACCCCGTGAATTCGTGGACGACCCTTTTCTGTATGCGTCCCTGGATAGAGCACAAAGACGAGTGAAATTCTCCAGCTGCCTCAGTCGCGAGAGCATTACGGACTCTAGTTTACGGTTGGAAGGTCCTGCAGGGGAAAAACAATAATAATTACCCTGTCGGAATTGCCGAAAATAGAAATAAATTAATTATGGTTGAAACTCTCCGAATAGCTCTTCGGAGAGTGTCGTCCAGGGATAAATCATCGAACCCGGCGTCGTGGACAGAGCTAACAACCGCTCTCCCTAATATTCCTAGTCCAATACGGTTTGGTCCCACAACTAAATAAATTAAACAAGAATCAAAATAAGTAAATTAACCAATACACACTAATAAAACCCTCGTTAAACTTTCAAGCGCCCGAGATATTCGAATTGAATATCGCGCGCTCCCCTACCTCACCAGCCAGGGAAAATCAAGCGATATGCGCGCGCTAGTCCACGAACTAACGCTGTCCCCACTCCGCGCGAGGGTCCCGGGACTCACTCGTATTCCTGGGACTACGCTAGACGGATGTTCAGAGTGGCTGCCGCTGAGAGAAAACGCAAAAGACGGGAAAAGGGACCGACAGCGCGGAAGAAACCCTTCAGGCAATCGTCCACGACAATGGTGAGTCCCTTTGCTTCATTAATTCCGCGAGTGACAGTGAAATGCGAGTGTCGGGTCCCGAAATTGTGTTGCGCGTACCCCTGAAAATTCCGACGTTTGGCCGACGAATGCCAAACGTCCCAATGGCTCTGTGTGCTCTATCCGCGACAGCCAAGTTACGTTTTCGGTCGTAGTTAGGCCCCCGAAGTTCTGTATATGCTCCAGTTATCTTTCAGTCGTACCCCAAAGCTCTGTATAAATTCCCGGGAACCGAAAAACGGCAAAATCTACGTGTCAAGAGTGAGAAAATCTCCGCGATATGCCGTCTACGCGCGAAATACCACCCAAGCTATGTTTCGCTCTTTTATGCGGCTCCCAAGTTATGTGAGAGCCGTCAACGTTCTGTCAATACCCTGGGAGACCATAAATTAGGTAATCGATGTGGAGAAAAATGGAAAAATGCGTGTAATAGGTCGCCGCATTGTATTTTTCCGTGTGGCGTCATCCGCTGTCCTGCATACCTAGGACAAGCAGCGAATCACGTACCTGTTGCCATGCCAGGGTATTGCCGTCATCGTATGGCAATTACCTAGCTCCCTATGTTCTGTGTGTCCTAGGGGCATTTCCCGGCTACGTATCGGTCGGGATAAATTTTCCGCGCATTTAGGCAATTATTAGGGCCAAGCTCTGTGGCAGTTAGCTGTAGATTCCTCCTAGAAATACAACGGATCAGGCATAGCGTTATCCCTGGTTATAGGTAGCGAAAGGCAGGCGCTGTAACCCGGGAAATTGACCAACATCAGCGTACGTGGCAGTGTTATTGTCGCGCGCCGGCCGGCCGGTACGTGCGCGCCGACACGTAGCTAGGCAGCCGCATTCCAGCGATCGCAACACGGACGCGTTGTTACGTCGTAGCACTGCCGTACTATCGCGAGTAGGCCCCGCTTCCTAACGTTCTGTATTCCCCATCTTCGCTCTGGCCTGATTTTTCTGGTAAGAACTAATCTCTATGAAATTACGAGTCGTATCTCGATCCCCTTACTCTGTCACCCCCCTGATATGCTCTGGTTGAATTACGAAAGGTCACAGCTGACCTTTAGGGCGATATCTACTCTCCCGAACCGTTCGGGCCAAATATTCGGCCGAGAATTATCGGAAAATTTATAACAATAGGCTCAGCTCCGTTTTAAGCGGAAGTGTAGGATTTAAGCCTTTTCAGCGTCTTTGACATACGAATTACCCTATGTTGTGTTTTCCCGCGCTCACGTCGTCAAGGCAAGTCCCTACCATCCCTATCTCTCTCTCGCTCTCTCTCGGACTATACCCGACCGTTACCTCCTAATTAATTCCAGAGGACACCTAAGCTACGTTTACCCTACGATTCATGTATTTAAGGAATTCTCGCCCAGGCGAATTCTAGCATGTTCTCTCGCCGGGCTACGAATCTCTCTTACCTTTTAATCAATTTATGTTTAATTTTGGGCAATAGCGAAACAAGTAAAGCGAACCCTAGTTTTATTTTTATTTCGACACTCCCAAGTTTTAGGAAATTAGTTTTAAGAATGATTTCGATCCAGTTCCGCCTCGTTAGTCGTCTTCTCGTCACGATTTTCGTTCTGACTTCCGAATCCACCCCTCTCTCCACAACCAGCACACTGAGCGACCGAGCAATACCGTACCCTCGTATTTCGTCCCTTGGTAAGGTTTTGGTTTTCGTCGCCACAAGTCCTTAGTATAATTAGTATACGGTTGTCGATAAATAATGACGGTTTTCAGTAAATAATTACGATTTTCGACTAAAAACATGGTTTTCGATTAAAAATACGGTTTTCGCAAATACTTACGGTTTTCGACAAATATTACGGTTATTACTAGAGGTTACCATTACAGTTGCGGTTCATTGATTCCGCGTGGCTAAAAATTAACTGGCGCCCTAAAGCATAGAATTAAGTTAAGATGAGCTGCTAATTATTGCAGATGAGCTGTGTGCGACTTATTTAGGGTTGGCGTTTGGTTCTTTCCAAGACTGCCGGAATACGACAACGAAGTGTAAATGATAAATCCATAGGGTTCAGGATGAGGTTCGTGAGGTTTTCGTCAGATTTATGGTTAAGGAAAATTAACGTAATCACAATCAGGTTTTATCATTACAACTGCCATTCCAGAGCACCGCTTGTGTTACGGAGAAACGTTTTGTGAGGGCTGAGGTTGGTGGGATACATCTCTACAGCTGTTATGCCCCACCTAGCCTCTCTTTTGACGAATTTACCGACTTGCTGGATCGACTCTTCGAGGATGCAAAGCAGCACTTTTCCGTGGTAATAGATGGGGACTTCAATGAATGGGCAGTCGAATGGGGAAGTCGGGAGACAAAAGAGAGGGGAAAAGCCGCACTGGAAGCGATGTCGTCACTCGATGTGGTCTTGCTTACCACCGGCAGCGAAGCGACCTTTTCGAGGATTGAGGCGAGCTCAATCCTAGATCTCACCTTCGTGAGCTGTAACCTCGTAAGTAGAAGCTATTCCAGGTGACTGACATCTACACGGGGAGCGATCACCGCACGATAGTCTGGGAGGTATCTACTGGGCAAGGACGTGAACCAGCCCCAGAGATGATCGACGCAGTATGCTGGAAAGTGTGTACCGTTGGTTGTAATGCCACTGAAAAGGCAGCCAACCTCATGAGCAGACTCGTGGAGGCATGCGATGCTGCTATGCCTAGAAAGCATACCGCCAACCAGTGGCCATCAGTACACTGGTGGAATGGCAACATCGCCGAGCTTTAGAAAGAATGTAACGCATCACGAGGAGCATCGCAACGCGCCCGGAAGAAACCCCATTTCGAGGAGCTGGGGAGGAAATACAAGAAGTCGCGGAAGAAACTGAACGAGGCCATTAAATGAAGCCAAGCGCATTCATGGAATTCGTTAATTGCGGAGGTGGACAGTGACGCATGGGGCAAGCCGTATAAGGTAGTGATGTCGCGGTTCAAAAGTCAACCTATGCAATCGCCGACGTCTCCGGACCTCCTGCGGAAACTTTTCAAGGCGCTGTTTCCAGAGCATCCGGAACTCCAGCGAACGTACAGCCGGGGGGACCGGTTGACGACCCCGCAGATCACCGAGGAACAGCTGATGGAGGCACGCGGTAGGGTCGGGAATAACAAGGCCCCTGGTCTTGATGGAATTCCCAACGTCGCGCTCAAGGCCGCCATTCAAGCATGGCCAGACCTATCCTTGGAAGTATACAACGAGTGTCTTAGGGAAAATACCTTCCCCAGCAAGTGGAAGCAGCAAAGACTGGTGTTGCTACCAAAGGAGAAAAAGCCACCTGACGAGCCATCATCGTATCGTCCTCGCTGCTTGCTCGACACAGCTGGCAAGATCCTCGAAGGTATCGTCCACCAAAGGATCGAAGCAGTCGTCGAACCTCTGCTGGCCCCTAAACAGTATGGGTTTCGAAAAGGCAGATCTCCTCTTGATGCCAACAACCTCATCATGGACACCGCTATGGAAGCGATATCGAGGGCAGGTGGCTTAGAGGCACGAAGAAATACTGTTTAGTGGTCACGTTGAACATCAGAAATGCCTTCAATTCAGCCAGATGGGACTGCATTATGGATGCACTTGAGAGGCTTGACGTCCCTGAATACCTCCGGAACATGGTGGGAAGCTACTTCACCGGGAGGGTGCTCAGGTATGCTCCCGAAGATGGTCCCAAAGAGTACGAAGTCACTGGAGGGGTTCCTCAGGGCTCGGTACTGGGGCCACTTCTGTGGAATATCATGTACGACGGTCTTCTGAAGCTGACGCTACCGCGGGGGTCTGGTTGGTGGCGTTCGCAGATCATGTAGCGGTCGTCGTCGTGGGAAAACACCTCGAGGAGATCGGACTTTCCTTCGACATCACCTTTGAGGCGGTTCGCGCCTGGATGAACACAGTGGGGTTGAGCCTGGCGAAGCACAAGACCGGAGCGGTGATGGTTACGAGCAGGAAAGCTGTGGAGACGATGACGCTGCGAGTCAGGAATTATGAAATCACATCACAACGGTACATTAGGTACCTGGGAGTGATGATTGATGCTCAGCTCAACTTTAAGCAGCAAGTTGAATACACGACGACTAAGGCATCCGCTATTCGATGAGCTCTGTCATGCCTGATGCCGAATATTGGCGGTCCGAAGCAGAGAAAGCCAGCGCTACTAACATCGGCGATTACATCGGTGCTCATGTATGGTATCTCCATCTGGGCTGATGCACTTCTGAATCTGCCAACGAGAGGAAGGGTGGTTGCGGTGTACCGGTTGAGCGCCCAAAGAACATCAAGTGCCTACCGCACTGTGTCTGAAGACGCAGTGTGTTTCATTGTCTGGATGCTGCCTATCGACCAGTTAGCCATGGAACGAACATCGTTATACCGGCAGAAGCAAGCGGAATCGACGAGTGTCGCGGAGCTCAACGCAGAGGAGAGACGAAACAGCGTCCACAGATGGCAACAGAAGTGGGACACCTCGGATTAGGGGGGATGGACTCATCGACTGATCCCGCTAGTAGGTGTTTGGCTCAATCGTAAACACGGCGCGGAGAATTTCTACTTTACCCAGATGCCTTCAGGACAAGGGTGTTTTCGGGCATATCTCCATAAAGTTCAAGATGAGGATTCTCCTGATTGCGCCACATGTGCGGGTGCTAACGAAGATGCAGAACACGTCTTCTTCGTGTGTCCACGATTTAGATCAAGCCGCTCCGAGTGGAAGACTGCACTTGGTGGCAGGATCCTGCCCGAGAACCTGATGGAGGCAATACTGTCATGGCAGACAGCTTGGGACGCCCCGAGCGACTTTGCGGCCAAAGTCATGAATGAGCTCAGGAAAAAGGAACGCATGCGCAAGAATGTAGTATGAATGAAGCGTTCGATGGAACCTCCTGGTTACGTCCAATATCTAAGTTGACCAGAGGGACGTACATTAGGCTGAAAAGGTGGAAGAGCAAATAGCTATGACCTTTCTCGCGAAGTAATGCCTAACCGTGGTTCCGCGGGGAAATAGGGAGAAGGCGACAGGGGCCAGGTTTTATTAGTCCGTATGGGTTGCAAATTCGCCGCACTGATATATGCTAGGTATCCACCTTGGTGGTTCGTGGCCCATGATATCAGGACCTAACCGAGCCGGCCACTTCCCCCCAGGACTATCGATGATGAGATGGAGGGAGTGCGTAAAGAGTATTCCCCCCTCTCCCCTTAAAAAAACATACCTACACACGAACACACCTCCTGAGGACTGCAACACCTTGTCGCTGGTGGAGGGGCTTAAGGAATCCATCCCAACGAAGAAGCAGTTTAGAGAAACCCAACTCTCAACCAAGGGTGCGCAGGGTGGGCTTCCTAGAAAAGCGCGTGCGGTGGCTCTGCTAACAGCCGAATTGAAAATGGACAGGTGTGGGGATAAAACATTATTATCCCAGGCGGTAACTCCTCTGAAAGAGGTCAATCCTGCCGTTGGTTCCGATCGGGTGAAAGCCCCGGTGGCCAACGCTGGCTCCCTGGATTCTGGGAGGAGCCAATCATCACGTTCCTTCAAGGTGGACTCCTTGGCCTCACACGCTACAAGGAGAGATGAGCATCAGCATGCCCAACAAGCAGAAGTGGGTACGAGCACGCAGTTGCATGAGGCGTGGGATATGCATGAGCAGCTCTTTGGTGACCTCATGGCCTACATAAGAAAAAAAAGGAGCATTAATGCTCATATGAGAGAGTTGGTAAACTCCATTAGCACCTCAGCCAGACGCCTGAGGCAGCTTGGTACACACGGAGAACGGGTGAAGTCCATACCCACCATACCGGCAGCTTTTCTTGCCAGCAGGACGCGAACACTCACTGGGGGCACTGCTACCTCGATAGACTCAGAGATTGAGGATGAGAGCTCCGCTCTGTCTGACAGTAAGGCTCCTACTGTCCTA
Organism: Psyttalia concolor; assembly: GCA_030522845.1. Classification (NCBI taxonomy): domain Eukaryota; kingdom Metazoa; phylum Arthropoda; class Insecta; order Hymenoptera; family Braconidae; genus Psyttalia; species Psyttalia concolor. The sequence continues at coordinate 8,022 of JAPYZM010003326.1, forward strand.
ATGAAGCCATCCTAATGAAGGATCAGGAGAGCTAAGCTGAAAGCCTACACAAGGCGATTGCTGGATTACTCGGTGACGAGGCTGACGTTCTCAACAAAGGCCCGCGAGATGAAATCGAGATAAGAGACCTCAATGAGTTGGCCACCAAGGAGGAAGTCTTAGAGGCCCTGCAAAATGCAGATGGGCCAGAGTGTCAAATAGCTCCAGATGCGGTTAGGTCACTGCGAAAGGCCTTCGGAGGTACCCACACTGCATCAGTGACAGTGAGTACAGCAGTCCCGAAGAAGGTACTGGGCGAGCAAGGTAAGATTCGCATCGGCTGGGTGAAGTGTCGGATACGGAAGGTGGAGAGAAGGGCCAAATGTTATAAGTGCTGGCACTATGGACATCTCGCCATCAAATACAGAAGCCTAGTAGACAGAGCGAAGCTTTGTACAAAGTGTGGGAGAGATGGTCACAAAGTGAAGGACTGCAAGAACGAAGCCCGCTGTGCTTTCTTTGTTGAGAGAGACTCGTCGAAGGATAGTGCGCATATTGCTGGTAGCAGCAGATGCCCTGTGTTCGGGGAGGCACACCAGAAGGTGAATAACAAACACTAATGCGGATATTACAGCTGAACCTCAATCACTGTGAGGTCGCAGACGATCTACTTATGCAGACGGTGCGAGAGCTGGAGACTGATTTGACTATGATCTCGGAGCCTTACCGACATCTCACTACACAATCCTGGGTTACCGATGCCAAAAAAGGAGCAGTGATCTGGGCTTGTGGAAATCGGCCTCCACAACACACCTTGAGAGCGGATGGTTTCGTAAAGGTAAAAATCGACGGAATCCACTTCTACAGCTGTTATGCCCCGCCTAGTCTAAGCATCGGCGAATTTACACACTTCTTGGGTAGGCTGAATGTGGATGCCAAGCAACACTTTCCCGTAGTGATTGCTGGCGACTTCAATGCCTGGCCAGTTGAATGGGGCAGTAAGGTGACGAACGCGAAGCGCCAAGCTGTTCTAGAGGCCATGTCCGCCCTGGACGTGATCCATTGCTGAATAGACGAAATGAACCGACCTTCATGCGGGGGGAGGCCAGCTCAATCGTGGATCTCACCTTCGTGAGTGGCCCCCTCGCTAAGAGGAACCACTCATGGAGAGTATCTAATATCTACACGGCGAGCGACCACCGAGCAATACTATGGGAGATATGTTCTGACCAGAAAATCACATTAACAGCAAAGAAAGCCAACAGCGTTGGCTGGAGAGTGAGCACCTTCGACGCGGGCTTATATCGGGTGGCACTAGATGATCACCCAATTGCTGATGCAAATGCGACTGCGAAGGAGTTGAACATCATGAATAAGCTAAGTAGAGCCTGCGACGCTGCTATGGCGAGGAAGCGGACCACGAATCGAGATCCACCGGTGTACTGGTGGAATGAGACCATCGCTGTATTACGAAAAGAGTGCAATGTAGCCAGGAGGTCATCCCAGCGTGGCAGGAAAAGTCTCAACTTCAAGGAGTTAGAGACAAAGTACAAGAAGGTACGACGAAGACTCAGCAAAGCCATCAAGCACAGCAAGAGGCAATGTTGGAGCGAGCTACTCACTGAAGTGGAGATCAACCAATCGGGGAGGCCCTACAAGACGGTGATGACACGACTCAAGAGTCAATCAATGCCATCGCCATCGTGCCCGGTACTCCCAAAGAGAATTGTGGTGACGCTGTTACCAAGTCAATAGGAATTTCACCCCAAATCTCAACAATAGGGAGAAGAAATTGTTCCGGTAGAGAAGAGCTGATGGAGGCCTCCAAAAGAGTGGAAATCGCGTGGAAACTGGCGATTAACATCATGCCAGAGCAATTCCTGGACGTTTACAATTAGTGCCTCAGAGAGGGCATCTTTCCTGCCATGTGGAAGTAGCAGAGGTTGGTATTGCTCCCAAAAGGGAATAAACCACTGGACGAGCATACATCTTACCGTCCGCTCTGCATCCTCGATACTGCTGGCAAGATTTTCGAGCGCATCATCCATCAGAGGATAGAAGCTGCCGTGGAACCAGTCCTGGCCGGTAATCAGTATGGCTTCCGAAAAAGTCAGTCCACACTAGATGCCATCAACCTGGTTGTCGAAACTGCGAGGGAAGCGATTACAGTGGAACGATGGCTGAATGGCACTAAAGATTACTGCTTGGTGGTCACTCTAGACGTCAAGAACGCCTTCAATTCAGCCAGGTGGGACTGCATAATAGAGGCCCTTGCCAAATTAGACGTACCAGGCTACTTGCAGAGGATGGTCAGCGACTACTTCAGCGGAAGAGTCCTCATGTATGACATGGAGACTGGGCCCAAAAAGTACAAGGTTACAGGAGGAGTGCCGCGGGGTTCGGTCCTGGGACCCCTCTTATGGAACATCATGTATGATGCGCTGCTGAAGCTGAAACTGCCCTCGCGGACGAAGCTGGTCGCATTCGCAGATGACGTGGCCGTGGTCATCGTCGGGAAACATCTGGAGAACATGAAGCGTGTCTTCAGTATAACCTTTGAGAAGATCTGCTCCTGGAGGGACTCTGTTGGATTGAGCCTAGCGGAACAGAAGATAGAAGCCGTATTGATCACCAGCAGGAAGAAGATCGAGACGATCACGCTGCAAGTCGGGTCTTGTGAAATCACCTCCCAGCCATCCATCCAATACCTGGGGGTGTTGATCGATGCACGACTGAACTTCAAGCAGCAAGCAGAGCACGTAGCGACTAAGGCATCTAAGGTATCTGGTGTGGGATCCACCTCATCACGCCTTATGCCAAACATCGGGGGGCCCAAGCAGAGGAGACGAGCACTGCTGTCTTCAGTGACCACTTCGGTGGTCATGTATGCTATCCCCATCTGGGGAAGCGTACTCCAGTTGCAGGAAGCACGACGTAACATCGCGCCAGTCTATCGACTAAGTGCACCCAGAGTTGCAAGTGCATATCGGACAGTCTCAGAGGATGCAATATGGGTCATCGCTGCGATGTTGGCGATAGAAGTACTGGCTGGGGAGCGGAAATCCTTATACCGGCGAAAGAGATCAGAAATGCAGAATCTCGAAGCGCTGTTGGCGGACGAGAGACGAAGAAGCCTGGAAATTTGGCAGCTTAGCTGGGACGCTTCTACCGAGGAGAGATGGACACATCGCTTGATCCCTGAAGTGCAAGCGTGGGTAAGTCGAAAGCATGGCGAAGTTAATTATTACCTTTGTCAACTGCCTTCAGGACATGGGGGTTTCCGGGCTTATCTGCATAAATTTAAGCATGAAGATTCGACAGAGTGTATCATTTGCTTAGGGATGGCTGATAATGCGGAACATGTGTTCTTCCCATGCCTCCGCTTCAGTGAAACCCGATGTAACTGGGAGTGCGAACTGGGAAAGAAGATCGTACCGGAAATTCTGGTGGAAGCCATGATGTCATCACAGG
>JAPYZM010003327.1:0-18480 GCA_030522845.1 Psyttalia concolor
GACGTAATTACGTCAATCAATCTATGAATGAATCCTCTAAGAAGAGATTTCACTGTATCATCGCCAGGACTCAGAGAGACTACACCCAAATGATTCCTAGGTCACCCAAATCGCATTCGGAGTTACGGAATCCCCCGTAATATCTGTCTGTCATGCACGTCACTCTCGACAACTCAAACTATTTCTCTTCAATTACCAATTAATTTACAGGAAAATCCATGCGCCTTTCCAGAAACATCTGATCTACATACAATGATAAACATATTCAGAACGAATCCATGCTAATCGTCAAGGATAATCTCCATATTCATGGCTTCGTCATTTAGCAAGACTGAAACATGAAAATCATAGACCAACAAAAAGTCGAATGAAGTTTCTGGTTGAGAGGTACAGGGATGTAATTACATCAGGAGAAACTAGCGTGAGAAAAGCAGAAGGGAAGTTACATTTGGGTGGTGAGATTTTGTTTGCCTACATTTGGTTGACGTGCAATCCAAAGAGAATGCGCAATGAGGTCACACGTATACAGGAGTGACACATTCGAGGATAGGTAAGCCCGCTAATGAGCTCGTTGGAGGCACCAAGTGACTCCTCCTTCTGTTCGTTTAGATACTGTTCGGCTGGTGGAACTTAATCATCGCTGGGGAAGATACTCTCGAGGAGTTAGTGCGGTTAGTCCATGAGAGGTTCTTTCTGAAGCATGAAAGGAGGCTCCCTAGGGCCACTTAACTACTACTAGTGGAGAGCCTGTCGGGGGAAAATGGGGGGGAGGGAGGGGGAAAGTTGTTGATGATGTTATCTTTTTTTTTGGAATTTTGATGGAGAGGAGAGTTGCATTCGGAGGATTTCAACTGGAATGCGGAGCAGTTTTGACGTGGCAGTTGTTTTCAACTATTGTTTTCCATTGTTTTCTTTACTGGTCAATCTAGAACGGAACAAGTCTAACTAAACCCATGAAATGGATTCTAAATTCAATTAAGCCCTTCAAGAGTTGCATTAAATGTGCACGAAGTAATTGAAGATTTCAGGAGTTCTAGGGAATTATAAATTTTCTTAGGTAAAATAAGTTAAATTAAGTGGTTGGCAGATCAAGCAATGCAAATTGTTAATGTAGATTGAAGTATATTGAAAGTCTGCCAAGTCGTCAGTTAAAATTTTCTTCCTTAACTCGAGACTCAATCTCAACTCTCAACAACAATTCCAAAAGTAGAATGGACTATTCTCATCATCTTGACTTTTTTTCGGGATTTGTAAGAACGGATGACCCAGACGCATCACGACGCACATCTATATAGGCTTCTGGCCTAGTTTGGGGAATAAGGAGAGCACTGCGCGGACCCAACGATCAATAGTGCATTCTTGACTCACACGAGTTAGAACTTTTGAATCCTTTATGATGGTTAATCATATCTCCTGGATAAATATCTATGAACTTTGGAATACTCAAGTTTTAATTGTGATACTTCTTACGGTTCTGTAGACTCAAACCACCACCAAGACATGGTTGATGAGGTGTCATCCGCGTAATAACCCCACAATTATCCAGAAAGTTGGAGCTTTCAAACTTTAGATTTTCCACGGAATTGAAAATTCCATCGATTTTAATTCAAATTGTCCCCTCAATCTCCGTGAAAACTCTCTCCTCCAGTGTCATTAATTCGAGGGGGCTTTATCTTAGCCCACAGAGATTAGTTTTTTTTTCTCTCATTTTCTTCATTACTTAAGGCGAAGCCATTCAACATCCCCGAGTTACTTTCATAATCCCACCATTCTCGTAATTTCCAATGCCTCGTTAAGGCCGCGGGGCTCTTGTTTCACATAATTTTCCCTCATCACACAAATAAATCCACCGACTAAAAGGGGGATAGTGATCACAATTGTACAGTTGTGCTGTGCAAGGTGAATTGTTGTTTTTTTTAAGAGAAAATAATTATGAAGCATAACTATAGAAAACATTGCTGAGCGGTAATGCAGCGGCACGCGACGCCCCAGAAATTATTGTCGGGGTCAACTGCACCAAAGGCGGATAACTATTCTCTCAAGATGTGCTGAGGGTAATTGATAATTAATGGGATGTTTGCGAGGCGAGGATTTTTATGATGTTCAAATGGTTTTGAAGTAAAGTTCCGGTTGATGAGCACTTGTCAGATTTTTTTCTCACAAAATTGGGTAAATATTTCGTCAATTTCATTTCAAAGCCAAGAATCAATGAAACTGAAATATCTTATGGAAATTAATTGACAATGAAAAATTTAATTCGATTATACGACAGAATTAAATAGATATTCGGAAAATGTAAGTAAATATCTTCTTTACTTTTCGATTTTTTGCGCAGTTTTCTCGGTACGGATTAAAACTCCCCAGTCACCTTTCAGTAAATCTACTTTTTCTCTCCTCATTTCTTTCATCCCCAGAAACTTTTGAATTAAAAACTTAAAAACTTCAGAAATCCGTTGCTTCATCTCCCACAGCTCTCCTCTAACCTTCACCCACTGGGAGGTGGGTGTGTCTACAGCGCTAAAGGGAAATGTCAATTTTATATCTCAAACCTTTACTCAAAGTATAAAAAATTATTTCAGAGTATTCTTTGAATATTCCATGGTTTATTCCCGAAGTGTCAACACTCAACCCTTTTCAAAATTTACAAGATCGATAAAAAACGAAAGTAAAAGTCGTTGAGTGTTACTCACCCTCGAGGGAAATGTCACTTTGCGTCCGCCGGGACAAAAACACACGTTAATTGACTGAAACTTCATGAGCGATTGCATTTTAAATTGAATTCAAACTCACACTATTAAGAATTCAGAGACCTCCGACAGTCTCAACTGGAGACATTCAAACCCCGATTTAATATATTTTAAAAAATCCACTTGAGTCTTCTGGGAGTGGCAATTACAATCGTACATCGTAAAGTAAATAAAGTATCTAAATTATTTTAAATAAAGCTCAGATTTTTTTTTACTGAAAATAATCGAGGGAGGACTAACAGATACTGATCAATATCAATTTCGCGAACTGTAAATAATTTGAGATTCCTCTGGAGATTAAACTTTTTCGATTCCTTCTTCTTTTTTTATTAGCCAGAGAACTAAGAAATTAACAATCGTACATCGTAAAGTAAATTTCATTTTTGAACCGTCGTAATTTTTAATCTTTGAAGTGGTAGAGAAAAATTCCCCCGGGGGAATGACATGACATCATTGAATTCATCATTTCAGGAATTAAAAAAAGTATCCAAATTTATAATTGTGGGTAAAATTGGGTGAGTGCTATTGCTGTCTCCTACTAATGACGCTAATTGCTACGCACACATCACCAAAAACACCCCCCCCCCCCCCCTCCATGATAAACACATGTTAATTGAGTGAACTAACTGGATTAAGCCCGAAAATTATCACAGATATTCGTAATACTCCACTTTGCACGCAACCGACCAAAACCTGTCGGCAATATCCGATGTGTCGCACATCGTAACCTAGTCCTCGAGTACAATAGGCACCACCCGAATGTGGTGGCCAACAGTTTCTAGGGTTATTATCGTGCTAACAGGCGTGCCCCGAGTGTTCCATGGATTTGCATACAGGCACTTTTCACTCGATGACCCCCTGGGCTTTGCACTCCAGTTGAAGGAGTAGGGGTCAGTGTGTTTCGCCGTTCGTGCTGTTGTCGTGTCTTGAATTTGCATTGTAATTGTTCAAACTCGGGATTTGTATTCGAGCACAATGCGAGATGCTTATCGGTGGATTTTTTGATGATTGCTAATGAGGTCTTAGTGAGATACGTGAAGGGGTGGGCTGAGAGGCTTAAATATCCAGATTTTCAGTTTATGAAAGGATTTTCATTGGTTTTAAGGGAATTCTGCGAAGAAATGAATGGAAAATATTGTCTACATTTTTAGTTGATAATTTTCAGTGCGAATTTTGTTTAACGCAATTTTTAATATTAAATTTTGTTCATTGAAATTTTAGAGAATCCATCATTTAAAATTCATAAATGAAAAATTGATGGCAATTGAGTGATTGCGAGAAATTTGATAAAAACTTTAGAAATTGAGATTTAATTTTCGAAACGATTGTGGATAAATAGTGAAATAGTATATTTCGTAACAAGTAAAAAAAAATGTTTTTTGGCGAGTGGAAGGTTTATATCACGAGCCGAAGGCGAGGGATATAATCCCACGAGTCAAAAACCACTTTTTTCACGAGTTACGAACTACATTTTTCATCTCAGTGTGCCGAAAAAGCACTTTTCCGACACAGCGTGATGAAAATATTGATTTTGTTACAACTCGTCTCACTTTTTTCCGTTTTCTTTTGAAATGTTGATGTCCTGTTGAATTGTTAATACAATTTTTTTCTAACGTAATAACATTTTTCATGAAAAGGAAACTTCTTTTTTTCCTGAATTTTATATTGAAAAGGGCCTTAACATTTCATGAGGTTATCCATCAATTCCTTGGCATTGCTCACATCTGCTCAATTTCACATACGCCAAAAATAATTAATAATAGATAAAAAACACTCACAGAAGAGTGAATCCCTTGATCGTCCGATTCATTTCATCAGTTGAATAGAAAGGGTGAAAAATAAATGGCTTGAACATCCTGACTCAGAGGTATTTTCTCTGTAGTTATTTTTCGCTCCTATTCTTCACTGAAATAGGGGCAAACCACTGAGTGATAAAGAGACAAAGCGGCCTTTTATCGTCTTCGTGGGCTTGTGAATGGAAGAGGGAGGAGAGTGGAGCGTCTCCAAGATCCATTGAAAATTTAGAGAACGACGCGTAGCTCGGTTGGCAGTAATGCCACTCGTAAGACGATGGCAATTAGAGGATGAAAGAGGGAGTTTTCAGGTGGAGGGGTTTACCTAGGGAATTGTTCAGCTTTTGGTTTATGGGTACTAGGAAAAACTCGCAATGTTAGCATCAGTGAAACCAATAAAAGAAACCTTATTTTTAGATTGCAAAAGATCTAATAAACATCTTCAAATGTCGACTCAAAAGCTTGAATTTTTTTATTGATTTTTTGTAGAGTATCGAATTGAATTACTGTGTGCTATGGCATTTTGCCAAAAGCATTAGAGAGTTGAATTTATTTTTCGGATTGCATTTGAATTAATTCCACATGACCTTTTTCACTTTGAAGAATTTCCATTGTTTCTGAAGTAATCTCAAACTTCATGAAACAATGTGAGACAATGTGAATAAATTCTTATACACCCAGTTGTTTGCTTTACGTGTTCACGGAGACATCTCCTCACTGGAATTCAAATCCTATCGCAAACGGATGCATTTCATCACGCGCGACGAGAGAAAAAAAGATCTTATATGAGAAAATAGATAAATTGAACCGAATCAATTCCCAGGGGATTGTATTGACATTATTTTCGTGATATCGGCTGATTTTGTTTGTTGCTCTCGCTGTGTCTGAAATATTTCAAGTCCTTAACTTATCCGAATTAGTTTCATCCAATAATCCGAATTTATTCTATTTCACAATTTCCCTGAACTACACCCATTTCTACACCACTCATTAGTTAATTACCAAACAACAGTTTTTCAACTGTTGGGAATTTGGTAGGGACAATGCGTTCCACATTTTTTAATTTAATTTAAATAAATTTTTAAAATCAGATGTTTTCAGAGCGGGAATCAAACCCGGGACCTTCCGATTCCCAGTCGAGTGCTCTTCCCATCTGAGCTATCCGAACATATTCTGATTTCCATTTCAATTATCTGTCAATATTGAGCCACACCGTCTTTCTAACGGCAACCATTTTACAACATTTGGGAATTTAATCACTCATTAATTTAATTTTGTCTTAATGTTTCTTATTAATTGTAACTCGAAAAATTGATTGACTCAATAACAGGAGACCCATAATAATTCTGCTGGAATCTCAACGAATATTGTCATTCTAAATATTAATTAACGTTGAAGAAAAGTAGAAATCTGAAAAATTTTAGACAATCTGAGTCTCAACAGATATATCACTAATTTGAAATGTGAGGATTCCCTCCTCCCAATTCCTGAAAAACTACCAAATTCATGGAATTTTGTCTGAGATATCTGGAATTTTCAATTTCATTTCATCAATTGATTTTCCTTTTCTCGGATCCGCTGAATCCCACACACGACTCATCAATTTATCTGTCAATATTTCTTATGAATCCTACCTGGAACAATGCGAAGAATCGGCTGGCCCGGTAATGAGGGTGGATGCTCATCCTCAGGCGATCTCTCCGACGCGTAGCCCTGATCCTGGGGCTCACCACCGAGTCTACTCGTTTTGCTATCATTTAATCGATCAAATTGACGATGCTTCATCAATTCGCACTCCGGTTTGTGCACAACTTTCATCAGCAACTCTCCATCAGGATGTACACTCTGCTGCTGAAATGCCTGAATTCTGGATGGATCACACCACTTTGGATCGATTCTCCTCTTTGGTAATGTACCAACGAGATCCAGATGATTGCTGTGGTACTTGTCATCGTAGACGCGCGAGTACCGAACAGCCGAGTCTACGGTGTCTACGCTCTGATTTTTTCGCACCAGGTCGAAGTTACCGTGTTTGCAACGAACGAGATCCAGGTCGCTGTCCTGTTGATATCTGAAGTCATAATTATTACGCAATTATAACGACTTTGAGTAATGATGATATTAAGACATCTTGTCATTTCTTTTTTTTTCAGTCTATGAAGATGTTTCCCGGGCAAACGACCGGCTGGTACCGGTCACCTAACAATACCGTTCCCAATTATAAGCTCGTAATTATTTTTCCTCTTCTTAAAATTACGAATTTTATGAAAATGTAACAATTTGAGCTACTCGTATTTCCATTTTTAAGTCATCTTTTCAATTTACTTTGGAAATAAAGAAATAAATAGTCGAGGATGGCTTTAAAATAATTTTTTCAATTTTGAATGAAATTTTGAGATGTAAAATGCATATTCCCTCTCGGCGAGCGGTACATGCACGTCGTAATTCGCTGCAACTCATCCATGTTATTCAACTTATTTCACTCACCTCCACGGATTTCCCTCCAATGAATCCTGCGAACGATATCTCACGAGATCTAGAGCCTGCACAGGACTATCCGAGAAATGTACACCGTGAATTCTCTTCTTGTGCGGGAGTGTTCCCCCCAAATTACCGCTCATCGTGTCTGATATAACGTTATTGTTGTCTATAGGATCGTCCTCCAGAGACTCCTGGTCATCCAAATTGTTTGGGAGAGATCCTGAGATTTTGTACCTGCAGAATGAATCAATGATCATTACTGCAATTTACCATTAATCCCTCGGTCTTATTGGAGAGGAATGGGAGAGTATAAGACGGACAGTTGGGGACCTGATTAATAGGAGTTTCATCGGAGGAAATCTATCGAGGGATCGGAGCAGAGATAACTCGATCAAATGATGAGAAATCCTGCGCCCTGATCTGAATGATCTGGAATGGAATGGAAGACAGCTTTGCCAGTTGAGAAACCTTTCCAAAACTTCAGATAACTTTGGTCAAGCATTGGCTCCTTTAAACTTGTCCAAAGTCAGGGAAAACCCTCAATTTTTTGTGTCAGCTAGTGAATATTCTTCAACTGAGGTCTCTCACATTTTTAGTTTGATTTGATGAACTTCAGGCGGCTCACGGAAGATAGTGGAGGCAAGGAGAGGAGAGAAAAAATCAAGTCATGATTTATCCGAGCTTACCTCTCTTGTGGACCACTGGAGCATGGCACAAGTATCTTTCCAACGTGATTGAGCTTTCCCTTTGGATCACAGAGATTACCGGAGGACTGGGTCCTGCGTCCAGTGAGGCCTTTCTCACTGTGCCTGCTGAGATTTGACCCCATCTTATCCGCATTCGTATCGACCCTCTCATCCACCACTACATAACCAGGAGTATTCTCCTTATTCGGATAATTGAAGTATTTACTTATGTCCCGGGCATTGATCTTGTATTTCGCCGGTATTGGCGGTGGTGGACGACGTTTGTTATTGTCCAATAGGTCACGCAGTTGGGGCCGGCAAAAACTTAGATAATTCGTGGTATCCTCATCCTCAGCTTGGCTGGTGTTTATCTGGTGGCGCCAAGCATCCTGCGCACCAGGAGAAACCACGACCCCCTCACCTGGAACATTAAATATTTTTCTATGTAGTAAAAATGTCAATTTACTCTTAACCTTATATTCGTAATTTTTTAAAAAGTCTATCAGTCTTTATTATTGCAAAATTACTGAGATAAAATTGCCAAAATTCTCCAACACTTTTCACTAGAGATTTTAATGTTTTCTGGAATTTTCTACTCGATGTAATCTATCCCGAATTTATGATCATATGAATGAAATAAATATTCATTTAAAAATATTGTTACTTGCAAAAATTAAAAATAATTCAATATTTCATAAATATCCACGTAAAGATTGGAATGAGCAAAATGCATATACAATTGAATTAGTTTAAGCGGTTTGAAAATAATAACAATAATTTCCAATCGAGAACTTGAAAATTGTTATTCTTTAAAGAAAAATTCTGTTGTCAAAGAATTTTTTCCGCACCATATAATGACCCACACATGCTCAACCACGTCCACCGGTAACTAGGGTTGGAGAGCGAGGAGAGCAAGGGACGAGGATAAAGAAAATTTCTAGGGACACCGATAAATAAAATTAGTGGGGACACATGCTGGGTAGATGATTAATCAACGCCTGAGTGGGCCGATGCAACATTTCTCGTCGTTTTGGGGTGAAAATTCTGCAGAGGGAAATTTTTTATTCTAGCCCCCTTGGAGAAGCTTTTTATTTTACATCTGAGGGATCTTTTGCGACTTTTTTTTCTACACACGTGTACACTCCTGGGGCGATAATGCTTCGGATGGGAAAAAGCTTTATCGTCTACGCTTTGCATTCATCATCCAGCGTTCTGTACAACTCTTGTCTACAAGGGTTCTTCTCGACGTTACTAGTCACTTTGTGTTCTTTTTCTTTTTATGAATGAGCAGTCTAGTATAAGGGTTTTATGCGGGGGTGGGTCGGGGGAAGACGAGTGCTTGGTTACGATGAAGTAGAAAATGAGAGATTGTAGAGATTTTTTTCAATCTCATTAATTTCATTCAATGGTGAATTTAATCGTTTGATGCCCTCAAGAGAGTTTAGTTGAGTCGGCGCAAATTATTTTAAATAAAGCTCAGATTTTTTTTTACTGAAAATAATCGAGCGAGGACTAACAGATACTGATCGATATCAATTTCGCGAACTGTAAATCATTTGAGATTCCTCTGGAGATTAAACATTTTCGATTCCTTCTTCTTTTTTTTTATTAGCCAGAGAACTGAGAAATTAATAAAAATTAAATTAAAAGAAGAAAATAAGGAAGATATAAACATAGAGAATTGTAAATAATAAAATTGCTGTAAATTGCACCAGAGAAATATATTCGTGACTCATTTTTTCCCCATTTACAAATCACGAATTCTGAATTTAAAAAAAAATGCAAGGGGAAAGGTAGGTCGGGGGAATTCTATTCAAATTTTGCTAGTGTCATGTTTCATCGAACGTCTATTTTTCGGCTTTGATGGGATTTCCATACCTCGTACGTGGCGTGGAGGTTCCCACGGGAAATTATTTTCAATTATTCGAGCTGGTGGGTTTGTGATATAGTTCCTGGACGATTGGTGATAGTGGCTTCGGTCGAGGGGCTGTACCGCTGGGAAAATGGGAAAAGGTGTTGTGGAGTAACATCAGATAGGCGCGTTCTGTTTGATCGGTGAATCGTAATCTCTGAGTCAGGCATTTGTAGGGCATGTGATAAGTGGTTGTCGACGGCCAGACGGAAATTGTGAGGCAAGTGCATTGTAGATGGTGGGTTAACTGTCAATTGTCTTGGTTTTTTATTGCTAATTTATGCAATTGCCGTCAAGCAAGAAATTTTCAACAGTGAATATGGATAGATTTATGAAATGATAAATTCTCAATGGAAAGAGGTTTTAAAATTTCAAAGAAATTTTAGAGAATTTACCGAAAATTGTAGACCATTTTTTAACTGTTTATTGAAGTTGATTATTACGTCAATCGTATCACTTCATATTGAACGATCAAAAAACAATATTTGAGATGAATTTACATATTTTGTTGAATACAAATATTTTAGAAAAAAAATGAAGATTAAGAGGTCAGGATTTACCTTATTTTTCGAATTTCTATTAACTTCCAGGAAATAAGTAAATTGAGATTTTCAGTTTCTAGTAGTGGACTCAATTACTAAATACGAAAATTCCTGAAATTTCCGGAAAACTGTCATCTGATAAAATACTAAAGAACTCTATCAAGAATTTGATCATCGAATAAGTCACATCCACACTTCCACTTTAAAATCCGAAAACACCATTTGTGACTCGAGAAGGTCATTAGTCATTATCAATCACTCCCATCACGAAAATGCGCGGCGTCACGCGGTGAGCCCTTGAGCTATAAACTATCCGCCAGCCCAGACGTCTCCAAAAGTGGAGAATTTCGGAAAGTCCAGAAGTCCACGTGATTAAAATAAAAATTAAATTACATGGATTTTTTTTTAATTACAATCCAATCTAATAATTTTGCAGTCACTGACCTTAAATGTCAATTAAAAACACAAAAACCATAAGATTTCATGTAATGGTTTTAAGATTTTAACTGAATCGGTGCGTTACAAATTGTCTTGCAATAATAATTACTTTTTTATCAAACTAAATAAAAAGCAAAATTCAAGAATATATTTACCAAAATTTTCATGTTTCCGATTAACTTTTGGGGGATAGCGAACATAAAATAGACACTTCTCATTGATTTTACCACGAAATTCCCACTTCTCAACGACAAAATTCCTTAAAATGTCAGCGAGACTGGACTACGTCAAAAATTTCCAAAAAATGCGCGGGAAATTGCCGACAAAATTTGGTAATAGCCTCTCTCAACACGTCCACTGACAAAATACCGAACTGGACTCATTCCCTCGGCAGACGACTCACAACTAAGCTCATTCCCCAGTGACTGATAACTCCAGAGTGTCTTCAATAAAAAAAAGAAGCACCCAAGATAAGGTGAGACTTCCTTCTCCCCGGACTCACGAGAAAAGATGATCGTTTATCTCTCAAGCCAGCCCTTGACACAGAGCAATAAAGTTTTCCTTCGTTCCCTTTGACTTCTCTGGAAAGAGTATTTCTGCTTCTGACAGACATTATCAATAATCGCTTCTGAGGGGGCGCCTAGACGAATTCTAGAGGAGCTATTTGCAGGCCTAATCAAAAAGTGTACTTGATAAGTGATCAATAAAATCACTGTAATCAGTTATTACATTTCCGTAATAATTCTTGATTTTCTGTAAAATTCTTTTGCTAAAATTTCAAGTGCGGTAATTTCAATAAAAATTTACAGCAATTTTTTTCAACCATAAATTCCCCCATTAATGAGTCCATCTATAAAACAATAAAATTTTCGTTGAATTATTCCATACAAAAGTATTGAAATTAATTGTTTCCATTAATTCTCCCATATTATTTTTAATTTCTTACTCAAATTCATTCTGATTTCTTCTGTATGGGGAGCCACAAAAAAAATCAGTTTAAAAAAATTCCTAGCATTTTGAACACGAGAGAAAAATCTGCAAGAGATCAATGTTCTATTGAAACACTTCCAGATTTAAGCAGCATTGAATTTGACTCTATTTCATTGCGCTTCAGGTGAATTTTTTTTTCCCTAGTAACGCTGAGCATTTTCACTCCACGCTTGGTAGATGAGAACGAATGGGTGAACGCAGTGCGAGAAAGGGTATGAAATATCCAGGCAATATCACATTGCTCGTGAGAGTCGATCCTCCAGGGATATTGCATATTATCTGCCATTCGTAGTGTATCCGGGCAACACTGGCTGGGAATATGCATTGAAAGCTTTTATGTCAGGGGATACATATGCCATGAGCAATCGCATATGGCACTTGTGACGTTTTTTTTTTATGTTTGGGGATCTATCGATTTGGCGGGGCCATCGCTGGCGGTCGGCGATACGTTGACCGCGAGGATTTATTGGGAAGGAGGAGAGAGGATTCAACGAGCGGAGTATTTAAGGTATTAAATAAGCCTCGAGCCCCACGAGTCTTTACATTGTTTGAGTTTCGCGTCATTTTCACAAAACAATTAACGAATTATAATTAATTATAATTATATGTAATATGTAGGGGAGAGTGGCGGAAGAGGGAAGCAATTAAATTATTCATAATTCCCCAGGTACGAAGGGTCCACCCTGGGGACGAGAACGACGCTGGAAGAAGATATGACATCAGGACTGAATAACTCAATCTTGAATCAAGCTTCTTTCAATTGTTGAATCGTATATTGAATCAAGTAGAGGTCGTCAATATATAATCAAGCCGTGGTTTAAGGTTGGAACAGCACTCCTGCTCAAGACTGGGATATTGAAGATAGAACAAGACTTAGTTCCATCGTCGAATCAATGACTGATCCAAAAATGAGGAGCAATGTTCCATCGAGCTCGTTCTATCATGTTTCAAACTTGATTCATTGAACGAGATGAAAAAGATACCAATTAATTTTTTTCAACAATTTCTCATAAAAGTTAACATTAAATTTTCATTTCCTGATCAATAAATGATTAATTAATCTGAAATTATGTAACAAATTTTTTTGTCTCCTCCTGAAGATAGGGAAACCGACGATTATACGTAGAAAACTTCGTCTCCACGTGAAATTACGAAGAATCCATTGTCTCGTTATTTGCCATTTAAGTTGAATCTAAATATTTCAAAATTCTCACAACAAATTTCTGTTTCAATTACTTTTCTTTATTCAATAAATGAGTAAATCTTTACTTTGTTCGTCCAGCAAGAATCAGGATTTACACACATCCTTAGACGAAATTTGGATTACAACCCAGATTCCATCATGCCACCCAAGATTGGATCGAGGCTCCATACTCAAGGCTCGTCCAACGATGGGATCTCCGCCCTTGGAAACGTAGGTATTTTTGAATGCTCGCTCAAGCTTGATTCAATCTTGGATATCGAGGCTCGACCAGTCTTTGTCAATTCTGGATCAAGCCTGATCGAACCTTGTCTCCATCGTTAATTCCTACCTGGGTCGGGATTGCGTGAGTGAAAATGAGTAATTTTGCTTTCATATTAAAGCTGAGAATTCAAGCTTTCGTCAACTGACGACATTCAATTTAGCCCCACTCTCTTCTACTATCAGGGTACTCCGGGTCTCATCGAAATATTTGAATTTTGTCATTGTAAATAAAAAAATATGAGGAAGAATGAAAATAGTAAATTTCTGTGCAACCACTCCACGAAAATATTCCGCAACTTTAGACTTCCTCTTTTCTCATCGATCCGTTCGCCACTTTAGTGCTACATATGTGTTACATATAGATGCAAAACTACTAATTAATTATACCGTCACGCTATCCCCAGACGCTTGGTATTCCGTTGTTTTTATATCCTCGCTCATGCTCCTCCATCATCTCTGAGTGGAATAAAAAAAAGGTTATTTCGAGGGGGGAGGAGGAATCTTCGCGAGAAATTTCGCTCTAGCTCCTAGTTAAAAACTCTTGTCTCGGTGTCACCTTGAGAGGACAAAACTTGCCTCCGAAGTTTTCCACTCCTCTCCCGACGCCATATTTCTTCTGTTTTTCTCGCTCCCCTACTTTGAACCCTCATTACACCCCCTTCCCCTGCCATGCCCATCTGAAACCCGAAAGTTTTCGGAGTGACTATCAAAAATTGATTAGCGAGAGCTGGAATGCAGCTGAATAAGAATGGGAGAGGAAGGAAAAATTCATGAGGTGGCAAATCATTAAAAAATATTAGTCGAATAAGCCCAACTCCCAGTCCCCATCCAATACCCATGATAATCCCCCTAATTTACAATTTAGCCTTTGATTTTCCATTCACATTCAAATTCAGGGAATGCAACTAATGACATCGCCGGCAACCACAAAAAAATAATGCTAAAGTCATAACTCCATCCAAACGCCAATTTCATTCTAAAATACGATGAATAATTTGAATAATAATGCCCCTAAATTGCTCCCGAGTGGCCATCCTGGAAATATTGATAAATAAATGACCACTAAGAGGCACGGGCATTTGTGTATGTTTTCATCCCAGTAAATGACTCTCTGGGTGTCACATGGAGTAATATGCGAGCCGAGTTTCAACCAACCACTATGTTGTGGACGCTCTTGCGTTGGCGTGGGCGAAACTCGCTTTGCATATTTTCATACCGACCGCGCAGGTTATTTACCATAGACGACTGTACGGAATTCCGGACTAGTCCACACACAACCGGTTGCCAAAATCATATATAAAAAAACACATTTTATTGAATTTCATTAAGAAAATTTTGAATTCCACTCAGGCAATTTGAATAATTTAACGTTTGGACGAAACTCGAGTAGGATTAAAATATTATTTTTAGTTCGGAACTTGTGGATAATATTATTATTTAAATTGGAGGAAAAATGTCAATGGAGGTATCGACTAGAGAATTTCAACCAAATTTCTCTTTACTCCAACATTTTTCGGAAAAAAAAATCTCCTTTTCCCGAGACGATTTTCTGAATGACCCCAAATTTAAAGAATTATTAGTATTCCTCTTCACAAATTTTTCACCATAACATAATAAATTCGTCCTTGAGAAGTGGGTTCAATGTTTCGGAGTACATGCCTCGTCCCGAAATTCCCCCCCTCCTCATAAAAACAAATTAATAAATCCCTTGTCCCCATAAATTTTCAACTCACGCATATTCCTCCAGCGTATGCCACAGGTCAATGCTTGAGGGTCATCACGAAGGACACAGCCCGTTCAGAGGTAGCTCCTCAAAGCCGCAATGCAAACACCCCAGGTGCTCTCTGCCCCCTTTTCCTTTCCCTCCCCACTAAAATCACCACTGAAAATCCCAATAAACGTCCCCACGTAATCCGAAGGTACACCCAATCCGGCACGTTCCAAGCCCAGATGATCACAAAACACTGTGACAGTCGTGCCTCTGGTACTCATGTCCACTAACCGGGCCAAGTGCCAAATTCCCTTCAATTCCGTTGTTCATTATATATATCCAGTCCTTGGGATTCAGGTGAAGTAATTGAACGCGAAGCATGACTTCATGTGGCCGAGTGGCCCGACATTTTGCATCGTGAGATTGACAGAGGTACCGAACAGCACAAAATGATAGAGCTAATCACCAACACCACCACTTCCTCTACAATCAGACCCATCCAACTCACGACGTCATCGCCAGAAGACAGCCCCAACCATGAGAATCTATTTCAGTATAACTGCCTCAACTTCAGGAAGTGATGAAGTCTTTTAGACTGATCCAGACAAACTACAAGTTCTGTCTACCCATTCCTTGAGATGTAGATTGTGTAATTAAGAGCGAAGCATGATCTTATGCAGCAAGAAATGTTGCA
Source organism: Psyttalia concolor (assembly GCA_030522845.1). Classification (NCBI taxonomy): domain Eukaryota; kingdom Metazoa; phylum Arthropoda; class Insecta; order Hymenoptera; family Braconidae; genus Psyttalia; species Psyttalia concolor. The sequence continues at coordinate 15,460 of JAPYZM010003327.1, forward strand.
TCTCGAGATTAGCAAGAGCTTCAACCAACACCGATTGATAATGGTAATCACGTTAATATAATAAAAATATAATGATGATATAATTGAAGGTTCGTGCAAGCTGTGACAATCTACATCCCCTGAATCTTCAAGAATTCTAAAAGTTCATGTATATTCAGTCCTTGTGATACAGGTGAAGCAATTAAAAATTAAACAGCACCCCGTGTGGTCCGACATTTTCCATCTTGAGATCGGCAAAGACCACAAACAGTAACTGATAAAGTTAATCACCATCACTATCACGGGCTTTGGAATGAGCCGATCCAAATTCCAAGATCATCCCCAAAAGAGACTCCAAACGACGATAATCTATTTCGGCATCGCATCAGAATCTTCAGGAATGCTGTGCGAAGTCGTTTTGGTATAACGAAAAGAAACCAAAAGTTCTGTATATCCAATCCTCTGAATTCAGGTGAACTAATTAACCGCCAACCACGATGTGGCCCTGTGTCCCAACTTTTTGCCCGTTGATACTGGCCCCAACCACCAACACCATCACATCTTTCACAATCAGCTCCATCCAAATCACAGAATTATCGCCAGAAGACAGTCCAAGTCATAGCAATCTATTTCGGCGTCACTGCTTCATCCTCAGGAATGCCGTGCAAAAAAGTCGTTCGATCTGGGCGACAAACTGAAAGATCCGCCAGCAAGAACCAAAAAAAAGCAACAGGCAACAGTGTAATAATGAACTGGAGCTCCTACGGGTTTGCTGAACCACGCTGTACTGAAAGCTGACTGGCTTCGGTTCTTGATTCTGAGGCTCAACGGGGGGAATACACCAACGAAGAGAGAGGGCCCCCAAGCACCAACGGTAGATGATTGTACAGTTGTGTTGGTGGTCTGCAGCCTCCGACTGTAGATACTCGAAGGTAGAGGAAGAAAAAAAAGAAGTTGGATTGTAGAAGGGGCTTTGAGCGTGTGTGCCTATCCCTACTCTGCTCCGGTCAAGAGTATTTCCTGAGGTATGCGTGACGTTTCATCGCGTCACGGTTCTTCCCAGTGTGAGAATTATATTCATGCATTTTTGGTTTGCGATTGTGGGGGAGACGCGAGGAATCACGCTTGCTAACGCTGTAATAGAGGAGGGGACTGGATGTTCGTTTTAGGAAGTCGAGAGGTATGTGGAGCAGGCGCTGAAGGATCGGGGAAAAGGGAAGTTGTTGAAAGGTTGTATGCAAAGGAGGATTAGAGATACTGGGTCTTTGGATTTCCGGTTAGTCATTGGAGTGAGGTTTGACTTTGCTTCCGGGAAATGATGAGCTGGATTGAGAGACAAGTTGGTGCAAATATGTGATCGGGATTTGGGGGGACGGGGGAGATTTAACTTGTTTGAGGATAATTTCGGGAAAGTAGAGGAATGACTGATTGAAGAATTTAGAGAGTTGATTGTTAGTTTTTGTCGTTGTCCCAGGAACTGTTGATTAAGTTGGAGATTATCGGGTTTCGGAATTATAGTCACTTAGATTCTCAGACAACTTCAGCAATTATTTTTTCTTTCATAGCCTTCTAAGCTATTGACGTCTCGTAACATCTCGTACCTCTTAATGAATATTGGTTTGACTAGTTGGGAATGATTATTCGGATTTGGGCTCAAATTAGATTGCATTAGATGGATCAAGTTGGAACAAATTTCCCAAATGCTGAAATGCCTCGACAACATACGCAATGTTTGGAAAATATCCCTTCATTAAAAAAAAAGAGGGTAACCTTTTTTGTCACTGATCTATTCTTACAATACTATACATCTATAGTATATAAATTTTGATTTTTGACAGAATTACCTATAAATAAATATATGTATTATTGTGTTGTTATTATTTTGGTGCTGTCTGAGCGGCTTAGCAATTTTTGGGGTCATTTTTTCGAATTTGTTGGCACAAAACTGCCAATTTCTTGAAAACTATTAGGTGTAGCTCGCAAATTCCAACGGATGTGGAAAGCTGAAGAAATTTCCGATCGATATAGCCCCTCAGATTTCATTTTTAGAGATTTTTTCGACTTTCCATTTTTTGACCCGTGCGGCCCTCCGATTTCAGCGATTTTCGGCTGGCTGAACACATTTTCGGCGATATCTCAAAAACTATTGGTCCTAACGCCCCGGAATTTATTCCATTCGAAAGCTGAGCTCATTTCCCATCGAAATAGGCTATCCCCAAGTTTCGAAAAAGATTTTTTCACCCCTTTTTTACCAATTTTATAAACTTCGGTAAAACTGTAAAAACAGCTCGAAAAATCAGTTTAAAAACTTAAAAATAACATATATCGATAGGAAATGAGCTCAGCTTTCGAATGGCGCCACCCCCGTGGCGATAGGATCAATAGTTTTTGAGATATCGTCAAAAGAGTGCCGAAATTGGTCAAAATCGGAAGAATGGAAAGGGTCCCCCCTTTGATTTTTTGGCATTTTTTTGGGCCAGACAGCCGATTGGCTGGCCGGCCTGCCGACCGGGGATGTCCAAATCTCGATTTTTTTTTAAGAAAATGACCCCTGGGTAGCCGGTTTGGGTTTTTTTGGTCGTTTTTGGCCGTTTTTTACCCTTTTTGGGCCTTTTTTCAGTTTTTTCGATTTTTCAGCAAGTTATCGTCGTTTTTGAGACTTTTTGAGCGCTGAGGGGGTTCTAGGGGTTTCTACTTTCATTTTTGGGCCCTTTTGGCATCACTTCCAGGATATTTTCAGCCCTGTAGGGACTTTTAGGGCCCTTTTTTGAAATTTTTGTCAGAAAATTGGCGATATCTTGAAAACTATCAGGCCTAACTCCAAAATTCGAACGGATTTGAAAAGCTGAGGAAATTTCCTATCGATATAGCCTCTTAGATGTTGATTTTAGTGATTTTTTGAACTTTTGAATTTTTTACCTCTGGGGCCCACCGATCTGAGCTATTTTCGGCTGGCTGAACACTTTTTCGGCGATATCTCAAAAACTATTGATCCTATCGCCTCGGGGTTTGCGCCATTCGAAAGCTGAGCTCATTTCCCAT
>JAPYZM010003328.1:0-11454 GCA_030522845.1 Psyttalia concolor
ATAGCACGAGCCGAAGGCGAGTGATATAATCCCACGAGTCAAAAACCACTTTTTTCACGTGTTACGAACAATATTTTCCATCTCAATGTGTCGGAAAAGTAACTTTTCCGACACAGCGTGATGAAAAATTATGTTCGTGAACTTAACTCGTGAAAAAAGCATTTTTTGACTCGTGGGATTATATCACGAGCGGAGGCGAACCTCCCACTCCCCAAAAATTTTTTTTCACTTGTTACGAAACATACCATTTTATGACATTTTTAATCAGTAAACAGGCCCTCATTCGTTACCTGTATTTCGGCACCTGTCATGAGCGTAAATGCATTGATTTGCCCACCTCTGAGCAATCTCCGCAACTTCGTTGTTCCATCTCTGCAAAAAAAAAAGTCTCTCATCTCGAACAAGCCACGTAACGATGAAATACCAATGGATATTTTTTTGTCCAATTTAATTGCTGAGGTATTAAACAAAATTAAAATTTCCGTACCAGTGGACCGAGATTTCTGGCTGGGGGCTGCGGCCCGGGAGAGCCCCTCGTTTCCCGGCCGCTAGCAACAAGAGCTCTATACTCATTATGTCTCGCGAGAATGGCATTTTTTTCCGGCTCAGTCAGACCCATGGCTCCCATCTGACCGCACGAAGCGGCAGGCGAGGACGACTGCAATTTTCATTGTCCAATAAAAAAAAATTCAATTCTCAGTGAACATTCAACAAATATTTACACATAATTTCGCTAAATAAAAGCACGAAATCGGCGTAAGTACTCCGGAAAATATAATCCAACTGTAAATATTTAGACTATCCTCAGACTCTGTAATTATTTTCCAAATTGAGTCACTTATTTTCCGAATTAATTGCACTATCGGACGTTACTTAATAAATTCCCTACTTTTCTTCTGGCTATTATTGGCGAATCGTAATTGTAATTGCAATGCTTACACGAAATAGACATAACGTATGCGGATTTAATCCGCAAGAAGGAAGATTGCAATAGGTTTGGTTCTGGCCCCTTATTAGTACTAGACCGCACAGCAGCAACACTTGAGCAAACATTCCGGATATGGTACATAAGTCGCACTGAAGAAATCAATCCACGTCCCCTGTTTAAGTATCGAGCAACGCTCTCGAGAAAAAGCCTCATTCAAAAATAATATTGACCCACGTAAATAATCTTCGAGAATGCAGTGGATGATTGGGGTTCGCGATGAGAGTCAGTACACGCGCTTGAAAAAAATTCGCCAAGTGCGAGCCGCCTTCCACTGATCCCAACACCCTCCAAATATTATAAACAAAAGGACTAGCAGTGGTAACTGTTCATTTCTCTAACAAAACTCACAGTGAAATTATATTATGTTGGTAATTCCTCATTACTCTCATTATTTTTCGCCCAGTATTTTTTTCCAGTCTCAACTTTCCCTATTTTTGTTCGAAGGTATCATTGTTTGTAAGTACTATTATATTTTCATGTCACAAGCTGTTTATTCATTTTTAGTCCTTTTCGGATTAATCCTCAATAATAATATCAATATCAATAATCAATAATCAATCAATAATAATATCAATAGCAATAATAATCCTCAATAATGATAATTTTGTTGTAAAAAAATCAGTGAGTGAAATATTGTTATAATAATTGTTGATTTGTTGGGATTTTGCTGACTAAAATTTCCAATATAAATGGTTTATTGAAATTAATTCTGATGAGCTTCGTAGATTGGGCGTCCCTCCCAATTTCCAGCCGGTGCGTAGTTACAAACGAGAAAGGATGAGTAGCTTTCCCCTTTTCTTCTGTACCTCGAGGCTCCGCAGCCGAGCATTTTGCTCTCAGCCCAAATCATTTGAGTGTAATGACCAACTTTTGCGACTCCCGGGTACCCGAAAAGGCTGGCAAATTCGAGAAAAATCGGCATAATTAACGATCCAGCAAAAATAAAAACCAAAAAAAAACTTTGTGAATTGCATAAAATACTTTCGTCGAAAGTACGAAGGCGCTTTTTAGCTGTAGAGCCTAGGATACTCACTGAAATTGTTTGATCTGGTTTCTATCGAAATCCTCAACCTCGTTGTACCAATAATCAACCATGCGGAGTAGATCGTCTTTCCGCCACCCCGCGGTACTGTTGACGAACGCGATGTTCTGTCCCACACGTACTTCGGCTGGTTTAAATATTAAAAAAATTAATAAAACGTAATTAATAAATTCAACGGAATGAAATAGAATAATTACCTGTGTTCCGGCACTCGTCATGTTGATAATTGCACTGATCGGCCCATCTCTGCGCACTTTCGGCGATTTCCTCGCTCCACTTCTGCACAGAAGAACGAACCCACTTTACCCCCATTACATACAATTGTTTTTACTCCCCCCTATTAGACGAGGAAAAATTAGATACCATAGGCCCGAGGTTTTTAGCAGGCGGTTGCGGTCCATTGGAGCCCCTCACTTCCTGTCCACTCGCGACATGTGCTCTCCATTTATTGTGCCTCTGAAGAATCGCGTTCTTCTCCTCGGGAGTCAAACCCTCGCTCCCCAGCTCGCCACACGAGGCGGCGGGTGTGCTCGACTGCAGTCCACATCATCAAGCGATCAATGTAAGAGCACATTATTATTATCAGTATATAATGAGATAACAAATTTCTTACAAATGCGCAGGAGAAAAAATTGCAATTAAAATCTGATTAGAATATACGAATAAAAAAAATTATTGAATAAAAATGAATGGATGAATCCCTACAGGAAAGAGGCACAGGGTGTGGAGTTTCCCTCGGCAGGTCTCGAGACGACAGAACTTCCTCTGGTGCCCTAGGGCCACTGCCAAACAGCTCAGGATCACTAACCGATTCCATACTCCAGCCATTGTCCAATGGGTAACTGATGAAGTCAATTGGCACGCGCTCTTTAACTACTCGCTCGACTGCCCAGCTCCGGGAGATTTTCCTGAGATTGTTTTCAGAGGCAGAGGTGATTAGGCACGGAGAGCATAACAAATGGGCCTTTTGTGCTACAGCTGATGAATAATATGGTAAAGCCTAGGTAAGGAATATTTTTAAAAATTAACGGGGTCAGAAGAAAATTCTCTTCAATTTTCATCGCTTTATTTGTTAATGATGAATATACGCTTTTATCAGATGTAAAAACCATAGTTTAACTAGTTTATGTAATCCTTGGGTCGTGCTGATAATTAAAATCCTCGAAATTGTCAAACCCGAGATGTAAGATTTTTTCGTTAAAAATTCATTGAAATTTCAACTGATTAATCTGTCAACCCCTTCCAGGGAATTTAGCGACAATTGTTAAAATATTCGGCGCGCTGAGTGCATGCATGACGCGATCGATGATTTGATGGGTAGAGATTGCACACGATCGGGAGTTTTCATTTTTTCCTGATGATTCATCAGTGCACAATGACCTTCCGGAGTCATACCCAAACGATTCATTTTTAAGCTTTAATTAAAGTAATTGATTGGCTGCGTGGGCCTGACCGAAACCTCCCCTGACGAATGATGAAATAATTCAGTTAATCTCGATGGAAATTTGTCCTCCATGAATGTCTCTTTCAAGACAAGGAAAAAACGAACGAGAGACAACATAAATTTCATAAATTACTGTATAATATTATTCCTCACCAAAAAAACTAAAATATCAGCAGTTCTTAAAAAAAAGTATTCAAAACCCCATCACTTCGACGTTTTAAGTAAACTTGAATTGAATTTGATAAGTAACTGAGAAAAAATGATTCGAACAATAAATAAATTTTTCCCTGTCCCTCAACAATTGGAACAATTGGATTATTTATCTTTTCAATTCTAAATTCAACTTTTGCATTGATGGGTTGAACCGTGTGCAATTAATATGAGGAATGAATTTTAAAAATCGTGGGTTCGTCGGTCAACATGCCTAATTGAATGGCATACAGAAAAGTGGATCCAGAAGAAGGACATCTGGGAATAATAGTTAACGGATTTCATACACGGGTTGTCTGTCGTAATTTCCCCCCGGGGCGTAGTTACAAACGAGATAAGTCTTGTAGTATTCCCCGTTTTTCTTGTATCTAGAGGCACCGCAGCCAACACTGGTGGTCTTCGCCCAGACCATTTGGGTGTAGTGACCGAGTTTTGGGCCAGGTGGATCCGGTGGAAGACTGCGCACACAGAAATAAATTAATGAGTCGCCAAATCGAGGATGAAAACTTGGGAGAATAGCCTGAGTTGCTCACTGGAGGGATTTCACCATATTCCTATCGAAATCCTGGACTTCGTTGTACCAATTGTCCACCATCTGGAGGAGACTCTCCTCGTGCCAGCCGTCAGACCAGCCGACGTATGCGATATTCTGTCCCACGTACGTATTGTCAGCTAGAAATTGTAATGACCATTATTTCGAGTAGACAATTAATAAAATCAATTTATTTATCTTCGTGAGGTTGTCTTGCCTGCATTCCGGCACTGGTCGTGCTTGTAATTGCATTGGTCAGCCCAACGCTGCGCAATTGCGGCTATTTCGTTGTTCCATCGCTGCGAAGAATAACCAAAATTGGCTGGCATTTTTACAGCAGACAATGAGAGAATAAGACGGAGGATTTACCTACCAGAGGACCGAGGTTCCTAGCAGCAGGCTGAGGTCCCCTGTTGCCTCTCGTCTCTTGTCCACTAGCAACGTAAGCTCTCCACTGGTTGTGCCTATTCAGGATTGCATTCTTCTCCTTCTGATTGAGACCCTTGGCCCCCAGCTGACCGCAAGAAGCGGCAGGTGATGTTGACTGGAAATTTTATTCGTCAATCATTAATCCAAGTCTCGAGAGCCAGAGCTCAATTTTCTTTTCTTACTGTCGATTCATTGCAAGGGCGACTATCTTTTTCCGTTGAAAAATAATGGTATTTTCTTTGGATTTCAATGAAATAAATTATTGATAATCAATGAAATAAATTATTGACACTCAATGATGACTTATTAACACTCAACAAAACATTTAAATGTACATTCTGATAATTCTTACAGGATAAGTGCATAAAGTGTGTGGCTTCCCATTGCAAGAAGACAGATTGCACGACCTCCGCTGTCCACTGACCAGGACCAGACAGCCCAGCAATAGCACTTGCACCCACACTTCGCCCATTGTCCACTGCTGCACTCACAAAATCTGTGCGAATACGCTTTTTAAATATTGTGTCGCATTCTCTGGAATCCTTCCTCCAAAGATACGCGAAGGTAATCGGACACGGAAAGTCCCGTTAGTGAATATGATTTGTAATAATGTTTTTTTCTACTACAATTAACATTAATATCATAGGTTGATTTACTATTGTCGGGTGGTTTAGAAAGACAAATATTATTTCTGGTTGCATTTTAAATGGAGCATTATGATCTATCGCTTTCTATTGGTCACGTGGATATTTTAATGTTTGACGAATGGAAAAATTCGCAATTCTAAGTGTGTATGAATTTATAATAATAACTTGCCGTGAGAAAAGTAACAATTAATAATAAATGTTCGTGTTCGTGTTTGTGTTGCGTAATTTTCAATAGTTTTCATTCAACTTTTCCTTCTTCTTTTTCCTTCAACCATCCATCACTCGTTCCAGTAAGTTAAAACTGAGCTAGAAACGGTCGAAATTCGGGGTGATTGTGTAGTTGTATTTGAGGTAAACAGAGGTATTTACCTCTGACACTCTGTGTTTTGATGTAAACACCCAATCTATTTATATCCATAACATTTTCCGACACTTATATTTTGATAATATTCAAAACCGATTTCAAAATATGAATATTTGTTATTATAGTCTGTTAACTATTTGTTGCTGGGACAACTTGGGGACACCTCCGGAGTTGCTGAAACAACTCGGAGGCTGCTCCAGAGTTGCTAGGCAACTCGGGGACCCCTCCCGAGTTTCTGAGACAACTCGGGGACCCCCCCCGAGTTGTTGAGACAACCCGGGGCCCCTCCCGAGTTGCTGAGACAACCCGGGGCCCCTCCCGAGTCGCTGGGCAACTTGGGGACCTTCCGTGAGTTGCGGAGACAACTTGGGGACCCCTCCCAAGTTGCTGAGACAACTTGGAGACTTTTCGTGAGTTGCGTAGACAACTTGGGGACCTTCCGTGAGTTGCTGGGCAACTCGCGGAGCCCTCCCGAGTTGCTAAGACAACTTGGGGACACCTCCGGAGGTGCTGGGTAACTCGCGGACCCCTCCCGAGTTGCTAAGACAACTTGGGGACCTTCCGTGAGTTGCTGGGCAACTCGCGGACCCCTCCCGAGTTGCTAAGGCAATAATTCAGTGAATAATACCTCGCTTCTCCAGTTCTCCTTATTTTAAATTAATGCGTAATTTCTCCGGAATACGACACAATTCTTCTTTCCAATTATAGTGATCCTTGATCTTTTTTACTCTAAAAATTCCATCCATGTAATACCATGGATACCGCATGGATCGTCTATCGCCAGGCTCTATGCACAATTAGAGGCATGTGTAGGTTCGCGGCAGTAGCGTCATTACGTCAGGAGTTTTTCAATACTTATCGCACGATATGAGACATTAGCTCCGGACGTTATCAGTCTCAACGGAAATTTGCAAGGGGTCTTTGAGAACATGAGAACACGAAAGTTTGTCGAACTACATTTGAAAGGAAAATATCGGAATTCATATTCCTCTGAAAATTAATTAAAACTCGGAGAGAATAGAGCTAATGGAGAAATCTCTGAATCTCGAGGATCCTAAGCCTCAACCAGTGAAAGAAATACAATAACTCTCCTCACACTTCGCACAATCGGCCAGCGAACAGTCCACCCTCCAGAGTCTTCTTCGAGGCTCCAGGACTGAGACCTCCAAACCCATTTGCCCTTGAATCAATTTCTGGTCAGAGCAGCAATCCGCCGTTGTCCTCTACCTATCAAAAGGAATATATAGCCAATATTCGGAGTGGAATGGAATTAATTTACGACTTTTTACAGGACTTGCACATTGGCAGGCTCGAACGAAAGCATTCCATGAATGTACTCCTTCATAAATTGCACTTATTTATTAAACAACATGTCCTATTGCACGGCATCCACAGAATAAAGACAATAAATTTTCTCCATATTAAGAAGTCTCGTATATCGGTCTACTCTTGACATTTCCTCCAGGCAGGTAATTACAAACGAGGAATATTTTGTACCACTCTCCGGGCTGATGGTATCTAGAGAGACCGCAGCCAACCTGAGTCGTCTCAGCCCAAATCATCTGGGTATAGTGGCCCACTCCATCCCCAGTCCTAAACATAAAAGCACTTGTCAAAGCCCCAGCTCCAGAAGCAGAAATTCAATTGAAACTTGAAAATCTCCATCTGAAACTTCCAGCAGAATCAAAGACAGACTTTCAAAAGTCAAATTGAAGTCTCAAAAGCTGTACTCAATCTCTTAAAAAGCCTCAGCTGTAAATATTTCCAGAGTCTCAAATTAAAATCGCTGATGATCAGGATTTCTCCCTGTGGACTTGGCGTCGAATACTCACTGAAAGGATGGGATTTCGTTTCTATCGAATTTGTCCACTTCATTGTACCACATATCAACCATATCAGTTATCCCCCCATCGTGGAATGCGTCACTCCAGGCGTACGACGCGATATTCTGTCCCACGTAATCGTTCTCTGAAAGAAATACAATCAGAAAAAATTATGAAAGCACTTCAGTTGAGAACGAAACATTTATAAACCCAAGTAATAATAAATACTCGCCTGTATTTCGGCACTTGTCGTGACCGAAATTGCACTGATTGGCCCAGCGCTGAGCAATTTCGGCTATTTCATCATTCCACTCCTGCGAAAAACAGAATAAAATTATTTCGATGAGGGGAATGGGAAAGTTTTGGAAAAAATTGCTCACGTTTGAGGTAGGAAAAAATATTCTGATAATAAATTGTTGCGTGAAAAATTGTTTTAAATATTATATGAATGATAAATGGCAAATCACCAGCGGTCCAATATTCGTAGCTGCCGGTTGTCCTCCATTGGAGCCTCTGGTTTCCTGGCCGCTGGCAACATAAGCTCGATAATCATTGTGGGCCTTGAGGATAGTGTCTTTCTCTTCCTGGGTCAAGCCTATCTCTCCCAGTTCACCACATGAGGCGGCAGGGTCCGGATCCTAGTGAAAATTAAATTATTTGTCAAATCGTCGGCTTAAAAAAACCACTGGAAATATATTGTCTTTCGTTTGCTGTTTTTTTTTCTCTAAATGGGTCAGTCAAAACCTCGAGGGGCCGGGGGGGGGCCTAATTGTTTGCCAGGGCAACTGATGCCCTGCCCCTTTAAAAAAATTAATTGCTTACAGGGAACGAACAAAGCGTGTGAACACTATCACCGCAAGACTGGAGATCGCAGAACTTGGGCTGTTGTCCATTGATGAACGCTATGCAGCACAGCAGCAGAACTTGGCCCAAGGATTTAGCCATTGTTGGATCGTAGACTGAGGGGCAGACACAGGCAGACGGTATTTAAACATGAGCTGGCATGACTGAAGACTATTCTTAAATAGATAATGCCGATAGGTAGAGAAGTACTGCCAATATAATTTGCAATAGTAATTTTTATTGCCATTGAAATGAATTCAATTGTTTGATTTATCGTTCTGAGGGCCCCACGCAAATTTTTCATGCTAACAATATTCCTGACATTGAATTTTCATGGGCAGGTGGGACTTGTAAAAAATTTGCAAACCTCTAGTTTCATTCAAGCACGGAAAAATGAATTCGTGATCTTATTTTATTTCTAATGGTAATATTAAGATTTGGCGGTTTGATGTTATTAAATTTTTGGGAGAAATGCAGGCGGGGGGCCTCGCAGAAGGAATTATAGGATTAGATCTTTACGAGAAAAAGAAATGGGAATCGAATTGAATTTATTTATAGTAAATGTTTAGTCCGTAAGCGGTTCAATCCGAGGCATGCGTCCACATTTGCAGAAAATTTCTGTCGTTATCGATGGGCTATCATAAAAATTATCCAACTAGTCTGGAAAATTTGCTCAGCCCGCAATAAAAATTGTCCAGATGTCGGCAATCATTTTTGTTGAAGCTCGGCAATGATTTTTGTTGAATTCCCGAATTTTAATAAGCGGTTGGGAAATTTTTCCCGAGCGTTGAAAGTCCTTCTCGATTACCAAAGCGAACGGAAATTTTTACTAAAAAAATCCTCTCGGTGTATCAGCTGGAGTTGTTACGGTACAGACATAGGATTGGTTATTGAAGCTCGATCGCAATGAAATACAATGGGATAAATCGGACATAAAAAAAATCCGTTTCAATATAAAAAAATCTAGCTCATCTTCTGTAGTAATTGTTTTCATTTATCTTCGAAGTAATGTCCCCATACGTCGCAAGTGCAATTGAATTCTTCGGTGAGTAGATCTACTTCGGCTACCATCTCAAGATTCAACAGACTTCCCTTCTCCGACTCCATAGAAGCGCCTCGACTTGGTTTGCCTTTCATTTATTTATTAATACCAAACTATCCTAGTCGTTTCGACAAATTATTATTAATGTTGCTGAGTAAATCCATTTGACGGATAATTAATAAATTGGACTGTCCCCAGCAAACAATATGTCGCCAATTTGTTGACAAATTATCCCTGTCCTGTTCAATTTTAGATGACACAGGCAAAATATTCAGTAGCCGACAATTTTCCCACTGCAATCCCGATTTCTTCCCTCCTCGAACCAGATTGACTGAGGTGGAAAAACTAAATAAATCCTCTGCGTTAATACAGCCAATTATAGCTCATTCCCAGTAATAATAAACAGTGTAAATAGCAAATAAAAGACGAAAAAACTGTTCGAGTATCTTTCGCATGAAAGAGTATGTCCTCTGAACCAAAGCGTCCAGATTAACTTCAATTATTTCCTCTCCTCGGGATAAAAACTGACGGGGAATACAAAAATATATTGTTCAACTCCCACGATAATTATTATAATTCTGTTAAATTTTTATTGCTTGCTATTAAACGTGACATGTTGAAATCCAATAAGAGGAAAGAGAAAGATGTCGGTACGCAGGAGCGGGCCAGCTTGGAATTAATCGGTTTTGTAGAGCGGCCAGTCTAGGATGACTCCTGTTGGGCCATAGTTGCAGACGAGGAACAGCTCCGGCCACTGATTGGGATTATGCTCGGTCGGCTGGTTTCTGGTGTACTTGGTGATGCCGCAGCCAATGCGCTTGGTATCAGCCCAGACCATTTGGACGTAATGGTAGAGCTTGACTCCTGGGGGTTTCTCCCTGAAGACAGATAAATGAGTGTCCATGAATCATGCACGTAAGAAGTATGTACTCATCTATATAAATAATAAAATAAATAAAATACCGGCTGAAAGGGAATTACTTACTGCAGGGAGGAAACGGTGTTGGCATCGAAGTGCTCCACCTCATCATACCAATTGTCAATGAGATCTCTGATCACGTGGGGATGGTAGCCATCGCTCCAAGCTCCCCAGTTGAGATTTTGTCCCACCTGGTCGGAATCTAGAAAATCAAAGTAAGGAGTCAGTGGAGAGCGCGACGAGAGGCGCTAGATTAGGCGGAAATCATTGGCATTTACAGGTGTCATGACACGAGTCGTGCTCGTCTATGCACTGATTGGCCCACCTCTGGGCAATGTACGCCAATTCGTCGTCCCATTCCTGAAAGAAATAATACAAATTGAACAAGTGAAGGTAATAATTTGAGGAAAATTGTGGGGTAGTGGGGAGGGGAATTGAAGGAGAGAAGTGAGCTCTGAACTGGCTTACCAAATCCCCCATATTGGTGGCAGCTGGCTGGGGACCAGGATTACCACGCGTCTCTTTGCCAGCGGCGACGTAATGCCGCCAGTGGTTGTGCCTCTCAATAATTGTCTTTTTCTCCTCCTCGGTTACCCCACTCTGCACTATCTCACCGCATTCATCGGATGGGGCGTCCCACTGCGCAATTCAAATATTTATTATATTTATTAAAAGTACTTTTTGTCACTCGGTCCGTAAAGCACTACTTCACGGCCGCTTCACGTCCGTGAAATACCGCCCACAGACGTCGTGACAAAAAATATCAGAACTCGCCTTCGGCTCGTCCTGTAACCGCATATTCGTCAGAAAAGTTCTTCACGACCTAGGGTCAAAATAGTATATTTCGTAACAAGTGAAAAAAAATGGTTTTTGGCGAGTGGGAGGGTTATATCACGAGGCGAAGGCGAGTGATATAATTCCACGAGTCAAAAACCACTTTTTTCATGTGTTACGAACAATATTTTGCATCTCAATGTGTCGAAAAAGCACTTTTTAGTCCCTCGACACGAAGCGGAGAGTGACTGAAAAGTTACTTTTCCGACACAGCGTGATGAAATAGTATATTTCGTAGCAAGTGAAAAAAAATGGTTTTTGGCGAGTGGGAGGTTTATATCACGAACCGAAGGCGAGTGATATAATCCCACGAGTCAAAAACCACTTTTTTCACGTG
>JAPYZM010003329.1:0-11452 GCA_030522845.1 Psyttalia concolor
ACGCTCTTTACCGGGCTTTGTACTATTATTAAACATATTATAAAAATATTCTCACAACGGAAGAATCGTAATTCACGACGTAATATTACATCGCAATTTGTATGTGATCAGCTGTCAGCTTATAGGTTCTTTGTAGGAATAAAAAACAAATGACACCCGATAACTAAAAAAAATTCTGGACAATGTTACTAAATCCCTATAAAATGACAGCTGATCACATCAAAATTGCGATGTAATATTACGTCGTGAATTACGATTCTTTCGATGTGAGAATATTTTTATAATATGTTTAATAATAGTACAAAGCCCGGTAAAAAGCGTTTTCTGTGATTTTGTGGCTATATGAAGTGCAAAATGGGATTTATTACGAAATTATTCCCCCCTCGCGGCACCCCCCGAAAACTTCGTGGCTGATAGCCGCACTCGTAGGTAAATCACAAAATTTTTTATTGGTTTTATTGGTTGGACGAAACTTACTGCGAAATAATAAAGTAAAAACGCTCTTTACCGGCCTTCAATTATTTTTTTAGTTTTTTTTCATTATAAATTCATATTTATCGGTGAACTCATTGCGACAAAATATTACATCGAAATCGTCTAGATAAGTTTCTCAGGAAAGATAATATATTGGAACGTAGATAACGCCCGAAAAGATAATCGATCCGGGCCCTAAGCCTAGAACCAGAATAATATTAAATACCCCCCACGCTCGGTACAACTGTTACGTCTAATACACAAATACTTACTCGTGATCTCTATTTCGGGTTAAAGCAAAAACTATGCTCCTTACTTCAGGGACTGAGATCCAAGTCAAATGTCCTTATAGATGCCAAACATTTCCAGGTAGAATTATTTAAGATTGTGGAAATTCTGATTGAAGTATAGATTGTGAAATGAGTCATAAAACAATTTATTCGTTTGTTAATTTCTGCGTTTGTTACACATCAGTATCCATATATATGCAGTGCTAGGCACTTGGTGCGTTTATCGATTGCTGGACGCTTGGTGTTATGTTAAACCCCGAGACGAAAAATAAGGCACCTTGAGAGCAGTATATACGCGGAATTAGTCAGAAAATGGCAGGATGCGCACAGCCTATGGCGGAGTTCTAGTTTTTGGCAGGCCGAGTACTAGCGGGTTCACGGCGAATGGGTTAGCAGGGTACCCTCCCGCCGTGAACCTGCTAGTACTCGCTAGTACTCGGGACAAATCTCAACGATGCTTTGTCTTAGCGTCATTGCTTATGAGCTCTCTTTTTCTTTCTTTTATTATTTTTTTGGTAGAACTCAGACTTATTCTCTTTGAGTTTTTGACTTTTGTTAGTGCTAAGCAGGAAGTCGATGGTTAGGAAGCGCAGTTGGAAATAAGTCCTGACCGATTTGCATTCTTTTTATAGGCAAAATGCCATTCTAGCCTTCAATTGGTCACGTAGACCAGGGTGACAATTATGCCATATGGTCTGAATAAGTCGTATGATCGGTGCGATCGTCAACGTTGCATTTCAGAACACAATAGCAAGGCCAGAGTAAGAAAAAGAAAACGAACAAACTCTCCGCGTGCCTCCATAACGTATAAGCGGGCAGGAGTGAGAATTTCTTTGTAGCTTTGCAGTAAAAAGAAAAGACTTTTATAATTTAGAATATAACTTTGACTTGAGACAATACATACAATATACTTTTACCCACTACCAACGTATTTTCGACCGGATGGCAAATTTGACACTTGTTCGAAGTTCTGAAAGTACTGGATGTTAGTGTTCAAAGTTCCTAGTTACCCTCGAAGTTTCTAGTACTTGAATGAAGTTCGAATTTTACTTGTAGAAACGTTCAAAAACTACTTTTAACCACTACCAGACTGGTACCTGCCGCAAGTGACAATTTTACTGGTGACAAGTCTCGAAAACACATATAGCCAGTACCACAGAGAAAAAAGATTCTAATTTAAACACAAGCTTAAATGTAACTCTTTTTTTTCATTTTGAGTGTTATTAATTGGGGGGTCGTTGTTTTGATGAAACGTGATTTTGCATGGACAGAGGGGATAATAAAGTGGGAGGGGTCTCATTGAGTATTTTCTTATTGAGAAGGATTTTTCTTGTACGGAGACTGTATATTCGTAAGACCGGGGTGCAATTGTTGAATACCAAATTTTCATTAACCATCGAAGTCCAAATTTTGAATTTCACAATATCATAGTTATGAATATATAAAATTGGACCATATTAATCAGCTTCTTCGTTCACGTTTATTTGTTCCGCTGAATTCAATTGGTTCATTTTTCAACGGAGTATATTCAACCTATTATATTGATAGAGAACAGTATTGATTTCCGCGGTTAGAAGAATACCCTATCGATACAAATTTTTATTCTGTTTTAAATTTCACCTCGGATTCAATATGATCCGTGTTTTTATAAAACAATAGTGAGTTATGAATACCTATTTTTTTTTTAATATAAGGATCATCCTTTTAACATTCACACCCCGACTTGTTTTTTTTGATAATTCGTTATAATTTTTTTTATTTGTATCAATCAAAAGAGACATCAATTTCAGAAAATTCTTCAGCGTTTGCCCAATGGAAAATATGAGGCCTATGATTTGAATAGTGCGTGTGGGTGTGTAAAAAATCAATTGCCAACAAAAGAGGCGCGAGTCCGGGGTGCGGATCCACAAAAAAAAGATATGGAAAAAACGTATGGCTCACATAGACAGGGGATGAGCGAAACAGGGTGGTTTCATTCTTTGAAAGAGGAAAAAAAAGAATTGGAGTCGAACGAACGAGAGATGCGACGGCTAGATTTTTCAGAGCCACCGGCATTGGAAAAATTCGTAAGGATAAGCGGGATACGTTAGCCTCATACGTAAGGGTAGATTTCCACTTCCACCTTCCCCCCCCCCCCCCCTCCTCTTTTCACTCCTTTCTCCCGGATGAAATATCCTTTCAATAAGCTAGGGTGATCTGTCGGTCGCTTGGCACCGCTCCCGACATTTTATTACACTGCCATTGCCTGTTCGTGGATTTTCCGTGGAGTCGGTGAAGTCCTAGGTGAGAATGTAATATGTAAAGTTAAGAATGCGTCAATTTTAAGGAGGAACGTGAATTAATGATGCAGAAAATAATGTGATAAGAAGTGGTGGAATATCATATATTCACTTGAGTGAAAAAATGGTATTCTCATAAATATTACACTTGAGTTGAATTAGAAAATTTAATTATCAGTAGCATGGATAGGTTTGTTTTTGGAAAATTGTAATATTAATGGGAAATCATATTTGATACTTCAATATAAATATAAGGAGCAGTTTCAACCTCTATACTAGTTAAAAGGTGAATGAAATAATTTACGATAAAACTTCAGCCGAAAGGTTCATGTAATCTACAGAAGAACAGAAACAATAATGAACACCAAACACCAAACACCAAGTTCGCTGGTAGAAATGCTTTCTTGGAATGAATGTACAATCATTAATTGAAGTTCTAAAACCATCACAATTTGCATCATATCTATTTTATCTCAGAATTAGTAACCAACTGTAGTCGAACATTTCAGATTCTGAATCAGTGGACCATATTCGGCCAGTTTAGAACGTAAAAAGTAGTATCATTAAATTGGAGTTTGAACGAGTTCCATTGGAAAGCAGCAACCGCAAATGATTACGAACAAATATTGAATCCTCCAGGCAATCGATAGACTGCCATGAATGTATCCGCGATGAGTCGTGGCGATGGTTGGACCTGCTGGCTCTTGATTTGATTGTAATCATAATTCGTTCGGTCCGTACAAGAACTCGATTTCTCTGGTGTGAACCGCTTTATCAGTTCACCTCTCTGTCCTCCGTCTGGGATTCATAGGAAATTAACGAAGCAAGCCCAGCAAATTCTTTAGTAGAAGTCATGAATTGTTAAAGGATCCCCCAGTAGCAAAAGTTACTCTCCAATGGCTCTCAACTTCTATTCCAATTCGAAATTCAACAAGTTCTCTCATCTCCAATAACGAATGAAAAAGTTGTTTGCATGAGATATTTTCCCAGGCATTGAACGATAATTATGCCATGTGGTTCACTAATCTGAAAAGACAGAAAAATAGAAAAAGATCCGAAATTGTCCCAGGAGTACACTTGACCAACATAACCCTTCAATCATCTATTTCAAGTGGGTCCAAAGTAACGCGTATTACGTGAAGGCTACTTGGAACGTCTTCCTCCTCGGCAAATAACACACCATTTTCTCAAGCAATTTCGTTTCTTTAATTTCAGAAATTCATTCGTAAAAAGTAAGGTTAATCGGTAGAAATTCATAACATATCTCTGAAAAAAAAATAAATAAAGTAGGGGTACCCCAATGAATGCATGCCACTCATATCTGATAGAAATTTTGTATTTTATATTCCTTTTCTTTGGCCCTTCACGGGCCCTGCGGAGTGTCCCACCATTGCTCACTGTAATTTTCAGGATAGGTGGGGGATGAAAATTGGAGTCAAAACTTCCTGTTCCACTTTGCTCTCCGACAAACCGCCGTGAAAGTATTCTCTTTTTTAATTGACCAATCACAGTGTTCCTCCGTTCCTTCCAGCCAGTGATTCTCCGCTCAATTGTTTATGTATGGTAAAATGTTATTTTGCAAAGTTTCTTCTTGGAGCAAAGTGAAGGGTAGATTGCGGGTTCCTGTTAAGCTTCGGTTCCACGTGTAGGTTAGCGAACTGTTTGAAGGTGCTCTATCGGTTCCAAACTGGTTCCAGATACTTCTTTGAGTTCCTGCGCGGTTCTGGGAAATACACATGAAATATACACATTCAGTTCTGGGCACGGGTCTAGGAGAAGATACCGGTTCTAGGATTATTCCAGATGGCTATACCGGTTTAAGAACTATTCCAGATGGCTATGCCGGTTCTAGAACTGTTCCACGTGGCCATGCTGGAGCCGGGATTATTCCCAGTACTGCATCGAGTTCACGAACAGGGCTGGGTGGGCGGCTGGTCCTGTCAACTATTCCAGAACTTGAATAAGTATTCAGAACAATTGTAGGATCCAATTGTATGTACCCACTCACAGCCGTACTTGGAACTGCATCATCTTGACGCCAGTGGCGGGGTTATAGGATTTTTCCGGGCCAGGAAGCTGCCAGGGTTAATTAACAAACAAAATCGAGATGTAAATTTGGCTCAGAAATCGGAACCAACTGAGGCAGCCGCCATGAGGAAGGAGATGTGAGACAGGCACAAACACCGTACACTGTTAAAATAGATTGTGATTTTACCACACATTTGCAGGACATTTGTAGAGGAAAATTACACTCGCTGTAAGGAACACACAATTACAATTTTTTGCACGAAAATTACCCTACATATTTGCAATTTTTACCTCCACGATCATGAAATTACTAAAAATACCTTAAATGTAATTACGCATATAAGAAACATACCTTTTTTACTGTAATTTTTCCATACATGGAGTAATTTTATATCAAGTGTGTTCTAAATTTCTCATCAGTTGTGAATAACGCATCTCTGTAGGTAATTTTAAGAGATACATGATGTAAATACATCAATAGCTATGTGATTTTATGGCACTGTTGCCTGATTTTTATAAAACAAATCCATGGTTTTTTTGTGCATTTACCACTGAGAAAGATTGTAAATTTACTATACGTGACTGTAAAGATGATTTCCAATACGAGAAAGAAAATTACTCGACAGCTTTGTAATTTTCCCATACCGTGCAATGTATAGGAAGTCATTAGCACTGCACAGTATGGTGTGTTCCTTACAGCGATCGTAATTTTCTTACACAAATATCCTGCAAATGTGTGGTAAAATCACAACCTTTTTTAACAGTGCCTTGTATTACTGACTTAGTATACTACACGAAGAAACACAGGAGCATCACCATTCAGACCCGTGAGTTAGTAAGCTTGATCAGCACCTCAGCTAAAGGACTGAGGCATCTGGGTGAACATGCAGGGCAAGTAGGCCAGGTCAGTGCTGGTTACACCAGCATCTTTGTTTCTACGATGAACACCGACGGTCTCTGAAGAGCCTGCGACCTCAGTGGACCCACGATTGGAAGATGGGAGATCAGCTCTCAAACAACAGTAAGACTTTCAGGGTGAGAGGAAGCCGTGGGAATCATTATCAACAGATACTCGGAATACCAAGAAAATGAAATATGGGTGCGAAGGTCGCTTAGGCTCAGAGCAAGAAGGATTTAGTTGAAGCGTTTTCAAACTGGAAGCAGGTGAAGATGGAATCAAGAGGCAGAAAGTGTAACTGCGAGAAAAGTTTGTCAAGAAAAGTAAGGAGAGAACGAACCATAAAGGACCGGTGTTGAAACCAAACATGCTGTTTGAAAGGCTCAAGCACCTGAAGCAGCAGATACCTTCTGAGGAGGCCCGTGCTTGTGTTGACAAAATTCACAGAACGATCACGGAATATATGCTGATCATCCTCTCAAGGGATTAAGGATATGATTCTAATAATTTACACGAGACGATAGCAATACTTTTTGGAGGCAAGGCTGATATCCTCAATGAAAGGGCCTCAGAAGCGCATCGAGATCAAGAATTTCAATACGCTGACGTCGAAGAAGACTTGAACGCTCTGAGACACACAACTGGAGTGGATTCCCAAATTACCCGTCAGGTCTTTGCACAAGAACTATAGAGGTACCCAGACTGCATCATTGATGACCACCTCCGTAGTTGTGAAAAACGCCCAAGGCGATTGAGGCACGATTCGAATAGGATGTATGAAGTGCCGAATCCGATGTGTGGAGAGAGTGACTAACTGCTTTTAGTAGTACTATGATCATCTCGCTATTAAATACAGGAGCCTGGAGACAGAATAAATATTTGTACAATGTGTGGGAGAGATGAACCTACCGTGGCTGTCGGGCCACGCACAAGGCACATAGACTGAAAAAGAAGCCCGTTATGCCTTGTGCTCTAAGAGAGACCCATCAAAGAACTGTGCTCTTGTTGCTAGTAGCAGCAGAAGTCCTGTCTTCAAGGAGAAACATCAGCAGATGAATAGGTAATGTGGATACTAGAGCTCAACAGGAGGAATCTACGAACCATCTTCTGGGAGATCGGTTCTGGAAGATCGGTACTAACCGCAAAGCCGGATTTACAACAAAGAAAATGAACCGCATTATTTGGAGAATGAATACTTTCAATCCATCTCCTATACAGTAGCAGTAGATGATCCTCCGATAAGTGCCCATAATACCACTTCGAAGGTTCAGCACCTCATGTGCAGAATGGCCAATGGCTGCAATGCCATTTTGACGAAGAAACGACCCACCAATCAACATCCACCTGTGTATTAGTGGAATGACATCATTGCTGGGCTGCGGAAGCAGTACAACGGACCTACGAGGGCATTTCAGTAGAGCCGTAAAGGTCCTAACTTCGAGGAGTTAGAAGTGAACTATAAGTAGGTACAACGAAAACTTGTGGAGAATGGTAGACAGTTATTTCACTGAAAGGGTCTTTAAATATGATGTCGAGTACAGTCCCGAAAAGTATAAAATAACAGTAGAAGTACCCCAGGGCTCGGTGCTGAGCCTTTTTCTGTAGAACATTACATACGACGGGCTGCTTAAGCTTAAATTGCCCTGGCGGAGTTGATTTGTGGAATTTGCACACGACGTGGCCATAGTCATCGTTAAAAAGCACCTCGAGGAGATGAAGCGTAGCTGCAATACAACACTTGGAATCATCCGCTGTTGGATGGACTCTGTTGGCCTAAACCTGGCGGAACAGAAGACGGAACAAGTATTGATCACCAGTAGGAAGAAGATAGAGATGATTACGCAATAAACGAGGGCTTGTGAAGTTGCCTCTCAGCCATTCATCCGATACCTGGCGGTGATGATCGATGCCCGACTCAACTTCAAGCAGCAAGTGGAGTACGAGAGTACCAAGGCATCTGCAATCACATCCACCTTAGCAAGCCTCATGCCCAACATCAGAGGTCGTAAGCAACAGAGACAAGCGCTGATGTCTTCAGGAGTTACGTCAGTAGCTCACATATACTATTCCTATTTGAGCTGACATACTCAAATTACAGGAAGCCCGCCGTAAAATTGCACCTACCTATCGGCTGAGTGCTCTTAGAGTTGCGAGTGCATATCGGACGGTATCTGAGAACGTAGGGTATGTCATTTCAGGAATGTTACGGATGAAGGTATTAGCTAAGGAGCGAAGATCTTTATATCAGCGGAAGAGATCAGGTGCGCTGAGCCCCGAAGACCTAGGGACAGAGAAAAGGCGAAACGATTTGCATCGATGATAGGAGAAATGGGACACCTTTCCCAAAGCGAGATGAACTCATCCACTCATCCCACCAAGGGATGCCTCGCTAAATCGCCACCTTGGAAAAATCAATTGCTCTTTCAAACAAACGTTGTCGGGACATGGGAGCTGCCTGGTTTATCTTCATAAATTAAAACAAGGATTTCCCAGAGTAACTGACTTGGACCGGAACGGAAGAAGACACTGAGCATGTGTTCTTCGCATCTGGGAGTCTACACTTGGAAGGCTGCTGCTGCCAAGGCACCTCGTGGAGGTTTAGCTGTCCTCTCAGGTCGCCTGGGACAATATGAACGATTTGGCGGCAGAAGACGTGAAGGAACTGAGAAATGAGGAACGCACGGGCAAGGCTGGATAGGTAAAAAATCTATTTAGAACCTTCTAATTAGCCACATTTATTTAGGATAGGGGAACATACATTGAATAAGTAGGTGAAAGAGCAAATAGCTGAGACGTTCCTCGCGAAGTAATACATCACAGTGGTACCGCGAGGAAACAAAAGCCCTAACACTAAGAGGTAAGGTAAGGTGAGAAACACGGGGTTTTCACTCGATAAAAATCTGAGATCTGGTTTTTCCATCACCTTACCTGAATCCTTTGCAGATTTTTCCTAAACCTCTAAAAAATACACACTCATACACATATATTTTCAAAAATCATCGGGTGAGAATCTCCTCCTGGTCATGAAACGTCGACATTTCATGAAATTAGCGATTTTCATTTTCGGGGTAAAAACAATAATTTCTGATCGGGGTATTAATAAAATATTTTTTGTAATCACCTCTAAAATCATATACAAGTAGATGTTGGGTATATCTAGTAGGCATTCTATTTGAATCTGAATGGCGTCTTACGAATGCATCTAAATCATCAATATTTTCAATGAATATTCCGCGACATGTGTTCGTAATGCCGTAATAGATTAAAATGAAGCATGAGATGGTCGCCCCATCAAGTCATTTCAGATTTTCTCGTTCAGATTTTCGCTGTTGGATATTTCAACCGTCAACCAAATACTAGAGAGATTACTTGGCAATAGTTATTTCTCCACCCTCTTCAATTTTTATCTGAAAATCCCTGCATCCGACAGAGATAAAGCAATCAGCCAGACTAGAACAAGTAAAATTCACAAATTTCCAGTTTATCTCATCCCTCCACTCGGAATTGTCTCGAACTCGAATATATTAGCTCTTTTGAGGTCTCTGCTAGGCAGGATAACCAAAGGGCGAATACAGGAATCCATCCCCCTCTTTACCTTTCGCTCACCCTTCGTATCCGAGAAATCCTCGGGTGGGATCACCCTACAGTTGTGCTCGGCAAAGCGGCAAATTTTACAATGGTACTTGTTATAAAGGATTCTCTTATGTACCAGACGTATTGGTAGTCTCTCTCTGTCCTGACTCATCCTAGAGACGAGACATTTTCTGATCCAATTGGAGTTAATCTCCAAACGAGTGTAGGATTTCAATAATCTTCATTCCACTTAACAATTTTTCTCCGTTGATTTCTTTTTTCCTCACAATTATTCTTCGTTTCATTTCTTTATTTAATTTTGCTGCAATTATTCAGATTGTCTGGAGCGAGAGTGACGGAGACAGAGAAATGAAGATAGAGAAATTGAGGGAGAATAAAACAGATTTTTGTTGTTTGCATGGTCCCTCCATCGATACTTTCATCATTATTTTCAGCCGAATATCCATTCTGTGGTGAGATAAAAACCCGTGAAGGTTACACTGAGAAGAGCCGAAGGGGAAGGGGGTGTTCAAGTGCCTTTGATCTTGTTTTCGATTTCGTTATAATCGAGTGCACAGTACGCAGCGATTTGACAGGCCCACGAGGACCATGACAAATCGATCGGAATTTCATTTTTTTTTTTCACTTTTATTTCGTCTCCCCCATTCTCAGTTTATTTCACCCTTATGAGTTATTTCTGAATTCACGAGTTTCCCCAGCTTTCCACCTTTTCCATCTCTCTCTCCCTCTCTTGTGCTCCTCTCGTTTCCCTACGGATACTGTATTCCAATAAATCTGATGATTTGAAGGCAACTTCACACGTACTTCTCACATAGGCTTGACTTTTTTCTCATGTTTCGGGGCATTTAAGAGTGAAGTAAACTGTAATTCTCCGATTTTACATTTTTATCGAAATGTCGAGGGTGCATAGAGTGCGTTGCATGTCGAAGGGGTGTAAAAAGGAGAAAATGTGTCAAAGAGGTGAAGGACACTTGAGGCAAAGTGGGAGAGGAATTTTAGTTAAGTACAAGTGGGGAGAATTCTTTGGAATTGTATTCTTTGGAGCAAACAACAGTATTAATGTGACAAAGAGGAAGTGGTTTTTACATTTTGGTAAATTAAATGTGTAAAGAAATCAAAGCCTCTGTTTTCTTAATTTATTAAATAAATGATATGTGATATCTTGTTCTCTGAGAAGTCGATTTTGATTAAAAATACCAGTGAATGACCAAGAAAGCGGAGCCCGGAAGGGCAAATAAATGATCATAGTTATTTGATTCATGTGACGGTCACTTTCATCAGAAAATACTGTTCTAAGAACGAACTCTCCTATCAGGAATTTTCAAAATCGTCAATTACGTCTTTCAAAATGTAAATACGAATCCGAAATAAACAAATTAAGAACTACCAATTTAAAACAGTAAAATTTTAGTTTGCAATACTTGAATTCTATTTAATTAATTTTCATTCGTACAATTTACTTATATACAATATAAAATTATATATATTTTATCTAAATTGGTCTCTGTGCAAGGCTTTTATTGTCATATCATAGGATCTGTGATTTAATATTTAATTGGTAAAAAATATTATTTAGTGTGTGCTTAACTCCATTTTTATGGGGTTAACTTCGACGGTTATTTAAGTGTTGGGGATTTTTTAATAATTTTTCCTTATGATTGTTACACAATTTTTTAGCACGTGGCGGCACCGTAAACGACCATTAATATTCGTCAATTACTACGACTAACAGAGTGAAAGAGCTAAAATTATCACATATAATACCACGAGAGCTTCGAAATTATCGTATGTTTCCCGATAGGTTCGTTGCAAACAAATGAACGTGTCAAGTTTTCCAGTTTAAAAATCACGAGCGCGAAGCACGAGTGATTTTTCTGGAAAACTTGACA
>JAPYZM010003330.1:0-18291 GCA_030522845.1 Psyttalia concolor
TCACTCACTCACTCACTCACTCACTCACTCACTCACTCACTCACTCACTCACTCACTCACTCACTCACTCACTCACTCACTCACTCACTCACTCACTCAAGAAACACTATATATAAAAGTATCATTTCGCCACACTTTGAGTATTGCAGTTCAATCATTTTTGCGACGAATGAGACGAGTCTCAAAGCTCTACAAACAATTGCAAAATAGAGCAATGAGAAGCACATTACACTGTAACATACGAACAAAAGTAACTGCAATGTTAGCACGTCCATCGCGAAAGATTTCATGGGCTCGAAATGATATAGTCTATAGAGGATACAATTTTACAACGAACTCCCACAAATAATGACAGGAAAATCAAACGAAATATGAAAAATGTGACGAATTATTGGAGCGTGGGGAATGGGTGCATTTGATATAAATAATGCACATTTGAATCCAAAAGAGGAACATGTAACACAAGAAACAATTTACCGCCATGATAGCCAACGGAAGTTTTGGAAATTTTTCCCAACTCTCCAGCTCGCACTTCATCCACAGAGAGAGGGAATACTTGCTCTTTGTTATCATTATATCTTAGAAATTCATTTACATACTCCTCTAGAACTTTCGGAGTTACGAGTCCAGGGTGCATAAATCCTAGTTTTGCAAAATATACAGAATTGATTACTGTCTGCAAATTCTCAACATAAGTATCAATTTCCATTTCTTTGTGACGCATCCATTGCTCCAAATGATTAATAAATGTCATTTGGTTCTCAGCATTTTGAAGTTTTTTCACTTTCAGGATAATTTTATGCAATAACATATTATGGCGAAGCGGACGTTTGTTATGGTATCGATTTCGTTATGAATGCGGTGAAATTTAGATTTCACTATATGTTTGATTGGCGACTAACCTGGCTATATTTTTGTGGCCAGCATATAATTTATCAATTTCTGCATTATAATATGATGCATCTTCTTCGTCGAGTGCTCCGAATAGAGCGCGGCTTATGCCCCCCATAACTTCCAAGGGTACACTCCGTTTTACAGTGGGGTTATCATCATAGTTAGGCTCCGGCTGTATGTTCATCAGGGATTGAATATGTTTCAGATATCTATCGGCGACTTCATATTTAGAGTTCAAATAAATTGTATCAAGAATCGAGGCACAACGTTCACGTGTTTCATTGTGGACATTGAAGTGTTGGAGATTTTTGAACGTTATGATGCTCAAACCCGTGAAGAAAAAGATGACCTCTGTGAGAACGCAGTTTCGGAAAAGGCAAAAGATAATTTGGATGAAATTGTCGGCGAACTTTTCTCAGAAGCAGTGGATAACGCTACACCTCATGTGATACCTGTGGGTAACCAAGAATATAAAGTGCTCACTTTCGACGTTCCCTCACATTAAGTGATTATTCCTAGCGATGAAACGAAGGAAATCGCTGAAATTATGAAAGAGTTGGAGCAAGAAGCCAAGTCTTCATTTCATTCCCCATTTTTTTTGTCATGTTAACCCTATTTTTCCAAGTTTAAATTTTTTCATTTTAATTTTTTACATATCGATGTTTTTCGTTTTTAGTTTTTACATTTTCCAATTTTATATTTTGCATTCTTTTTTTAGTTTCCCAATCTAGTTTAGATTTTGTCATTTTTACTTTTTAAATTGTTTAATTCAGTTTTAGATTTTGTTAGCTTTACATTCTTTCTTTTACTTTCTTTTTTTTTGAAGTTCATTTTTTTTCATTTACATTCCTTATATTTTAAATCGTAGCTTACGTTTATATTTTTTACATTTTAGATTTTTTATCTGCTTTCTTTTCTCCAATTTTAGGTTTTTTAATTCAGTTTAAGGTTTTGGTTTAGTTTTTTTGTTTACAATTTTTTTCATTATTAGTTTTTTAAATGCTAGATTTCCTCTTTTCAATTAGTAGTAAGTTTGAATCTTCCCCCGTTCACGGTCTTTCTTCCATACCTTCGCCCCTTGCGACCTTTGTTTTTTGCTAGCCCAGATACTACTCTTAGGCCCGTTTTACTATTTCTCCAAATTGTTCAGAGACATTTCCCTTATTGTGCTATTTTTTGCTATGCTCCGCTTTCCAATGGACCTTTTTTTTTATTACTGTTCTACGCCTGATGAACGTGCCATCCTGTGCAGGCACGTATATTTTCACCACCTATCCACCTATCTCCCATTTACGACTGCCCTTTTCTGCGCTATAAGTGCACTGTTTTGTTTTCCCAGAAAAGTCGTCAAATTCAACCCTCCTTACGCACATCATTGATATTATCTTAAAAGTCATTCACGTGATTTCCTGCGTGCCCACTCGGGTACAATCATTTTTAGAAAATTCAAATGACATATTTTTAACCTCCTTGATTTTCCTAACGTGATCATAGTTCTTTTGGACGTCCTGGAGGGTGAACGCGAGGAGTTTCTCGATGACTTTGTATTAAATGTTTACCAACAAATGTTTCCATCGTCCGAAAATGTGATTGAAAATGTTGGTGACGAAGTTTTAGATAACCTGATGCGAGAGTTACTTGCAGATGACGGTGAAAATTTATTAGTGATACCTCCCAACATTGTGCAAGAAAAATTGGACAATTTAAATCAACCAGAGACAGCACAAACAGGGAGAAGTGTTACCCCTTTAAATTTTTTGCGGCAAACTCAATCTCAAAGTGCGTTTTTCAACATGGTCTCTTTCCCGGACGAATTCAAGATAAATCCTGTCCCTCGCAACATACGGGAGGTAATATAGTCGGAAAGAGCTTTTCGGGAGTTGTATACAAGAATGATAAATAACATGACTCAAGATACTGAACGTGTCATCTTTAGTTTCAATGTAGATGGTATCGTAAAACCAGCGTATTGTAATGTGAGGAGTGACTGCAGTGTGGATACACTCTGGGAACATGTGATGGGTGTTTGTCAAAGTGCTTGTGTTGTTGACGCTATTAATGATTCATTCACTCTTGAATATACGATATTCAAAAAAGGTGCACCACGAGGGGCGTGTGTCACTGAGGGTTTCAAGAATCATCGCCGAGCAAGTACATTTCTAATTGATAACGAGAATAATCTGTGTCATTCTCGGTCTTTTGTCGTCGCATTATATTTTACGAGAGAATATCAATCGAAAAGAAAATCACCAGAAGACCGAAAAGAATGGGACCTCATAAGAGATGCGCGTAGGCCTGCTCAGAGAAATAGCCCTGTGGAGTTATCCATCGTAGCAGGGGTCGAGGTACCTGAGGATGGCTGTGGATTAGAGGAGGTGATGAAATATCAAGAACACCTGGCGCGTGAAGAAAATGCAACAAATGTCATTTACTCATGTCGTAAGAACACGGATGAAACATCGATATTTTATAATTGTATCGAAACGGTTGAAGAATTAAAATATGAGCTAAAGTATGTATTATACATTGCTTTTTATGTGGGCTTTCAACACTATGAACCTATTAAATATATTCATCTCTTCATCAGTAAAAACTACGAAACATGGTGTGCACTGTGTTGGAAAGGTTTCCAGAAGAACTTTGAACGAAAATTTGATCAAATGCACAGATTGTTTATGTTCATTTGGTAGAGAAAATGGTTTTAATCGTCATAAGGAAGATACATCACACTATAGAAAGCAGAGTATGTGTTCAGGTAAACAAATTTGTCGCGCATATGGCTCACTGATTATGGCTGGAAAAAGTCAGCATTGTGGTAAAACTCGGTGTTCCATTTGTGATGGATATCGAGAGCCTGGACATAGTTGTTTCATGAAGAAAGTAGAATTATATGTACGAAAGAACAGTGGTACTCGAAAAAAGGGTGATGTCTTCGGGTTTTATGATTTTGAAACAAGACAAGACGAGGAACGTGAAGAAAACGGAGTAAAAGTCAATCTATATATTCCAAACTATTCTGTCGCTCAGATATCTTGCGAGCTATGCACGAGCAAACACGATAATGATATTTGTGAGACTGATAAAGGAGAATTAGGAACTCCTAGCCCCTGCGAAATGTGTGCTATTCGTGAGTATAAACATCATGGCGACGTGGCTGTAAACAAATTTCTCGATGTAATTGATAATTTGAAAAAAAATTATCGCAAAGTTCTTTGTATTGCACATAATGCGAAAGGTAATGACGGTCAATTTTTATTGCGCACTGTTATGGACCGAAAAACAAACAAGGTGTCGAAACAATTTTGACGGGATGTTAAATTCATTCATAGTTTGAATCATATTCAAATGCCTTTATCTGCTTTCCCAAAAACTTTTGGTTTGACAGGATTATCAAAAGGATACTTTCCACATTTTTTTAACACTAAAAAAAATCAAACATATGTAGGGAAAATACCCCCTAAAGAAATATTTGGATTACGGCGCATGAGTGAAAAAGAAAATAGCAATTTTGAAGAGTTCTACAACAGAAAACAGGAATATGAAAATTATAAATTAATTTTTCAACAGTGCGAGAACTTGTGCACGGGGAACTGAGAACCTTTTCATTTGATGTACAATAGTATTCGTCGGACGAAAATGCACGAGGTGGTAATGCGTTGGCAGAGCAAAATTATTCGTACAACTGGGCCCAAGCGTCGTTTCGATACTCCCACCACTAATCTTCCTTACGGTTACATAAAGAAGCCACGAAGCGTCTATGGAACAAAATTTTTTACGAGTGTGTACAGAGCGCCTCGAATGTTTAGAAAAGTATATTTTTAATTTAAGTGAATGGTTGAGTGAAAAGAAAAATGTAAAGAATGGATAAGTTGTAATATTATTGGATGTAATACACCAGCAGTTGGAAAGATTATCAAATGAAATGTTTGAAATAAAAGATTATTTAGCATTAAGGAATGATATCGCTGCAATTTGTAACAGCATTGAAACACTACATGTACGACAAGAAAGATTAATTTGAATAAATTAATTTTTTAGCTAGATAGTTTTTTCTAATTTTTTAATATAAAACCCTTGTTCCAATCCCCAATCTTGACATATGTCACAATGGATACACGATGGAAACATCCTTTCACGGCAATGATTTGCGGACCGCCAGGCTGTGGTAAAATTGTTTTTGTTGAAAGTTGTATAAAAGAAATTGATGAAATGTGTGACGTGAAATTTTCAAAAATAATTTTTTATTATGCTGAATGGCAGCCGGGGTATTCCGACTATGATAAAAAATTTGAGAGAGTTTCGTGAGGGTTTGCCTGGATTTAGAGATTTCAACGACAATACACCTAAGCTCGTAATCCTCGACGATTTAATGTGTTCTGTCACAGAAAACGTTTTAGTGAATTGAGTATTCCCCACACTAATTGGTATCTTTAATGAGGGTTATCTTGTATTGAACTTAATCCCCTGTCTTTTACACTGGAACCTTTCCGTCATTCAACACTGCTAATTCAGTTGACCTATTTATTATTTTATTACGGTCAAAGGTATTTCAAAATTTTCGAATTTCTAATTTTCTATGTTCAATACCAATGACACTCCGGCACCCCACTAAGTAGGTATTGCCCCGTCTATCTTCAAGGTCCATGCAAACCTAGAAGAGGTCTGGCTGCCCTAATTTTAGTCAGTTATATCTTCAGTCTCTAAGTGTCAAGTCAATTACTACTTCAATCCCGGTAGTAATTACATACTTAGGAAAATTAATAAATTTCTTCAATCTTCGCGATTCTTTAATCATCGTAACTTGGTCAATGTAATCTTGTTGGATATCCTTAAAAAATATAATTATAACCAACTTGTGTATTATTAAAATTTCAACCTAAGTATAATAAACTAAATTCAAAACTATCCCACAATCACCTCCGTAGTACTCTGACACTGTGCGAGTGAACATAAAAATTGGTCCTTCGAGCCGGATCTCAAACAAATTAAATTCAGTGCAATGACCGGTAACAACGACAAACGCAGAATGGTCTACGCTTCGGAGAAGACGCGGCTCTATCCAAGCAGCAATAACAAACTCCTCAACAATTGTGAACAAGTACCAACATACGCCCACAGAAGATAAAAAGCCATATCAACTATGAGCTGCTCTTCAAAGGCTTCAAGATCGAGTCAAGACCTTCTCAGACATCCAGGAAAGATTGGAAGATCTGGACGAGGATGAGGTACACAAGCGTTTCGAATTGGGGAACCTATTTGATGGTGCTGTAGGTGATGCTCTAGAACTCCTTGACCAATGGAAACTCCAAAGGGCTTCAACTCCTCAGTCTCCGGTTCCAAGTGCAGCACCGACAGTCATCAACAATTTACCTCGACGGCCTCGTTTACCAGAAATCAAGGTGCCTGATTTCGATGGGGCCATTGAAGAATTTCTGGCATTCTAGGATGCATACACAAGTGTTATCCACGACAATCCAGATTGGGCTGTGATCCAACAATTCCAGTATCTAGGAGGATTTTTGAAAGCCAGGGCCTTGGCCGCACTCAGTTCACTAGGTACCTCACAAGAAAACTACGCAATCGCAATCGAGGTCCTAAAAAGAAAATACGATTGCAAGAAATGAATCCTGCGAAGACATTGGTCTATCATGCGAGACTATCCACCTCTACAACGAGATTCTCCAATAGAACTGGGACGACTCACAGACGTAATGAGCCAGCACATCCTGGCACTGGAAACACTTGGACAAAAGGTAAAAAGCTGGAATCTTCTGCTCATTGATCTCATTACACAGAAATTAGCATCTGAAACAATCAGTGGGAACTGAAGAGTCCAGACACAAAGTTGCCTACCTACAAACAACTACTGGAGTTCATTGAAGTGAGGGCCACTTGCCACGACACGAGGACAACGATGTCAAAAAATCACCCTTCTAGCTCTTCAGAAAAATCGAACTTCGACAAGAGAAAGAAGAAGAAATACAAAAGGCAGACTTTCACCACTACAGCATCCAGCTGGATTCCCCTGTTTTCTTCAGTACGGGTTGGTTCATCGCTATATCAGTAAATATCCAGGGCTGCAAGGTCTGACTCCCGAGCAGAGATTCACCACAGCAAAGAGTGCTGGCTTATGCATCAACTGCCTCGAACCAGGACACGAACATTCAGTATGTATATCCTCAGTGGACTGTTCGATTTGCAGGGGTCGTCATCATGCACTGCTTCAGTTCAATACTGAAGAGAAACACACTCCCACACAAGTATGACTATATTAATCACAAGGTTCCTGTGCACGGCGAACGGCCTTGATCATTAACTCATCCACCTGTGTTCTAATGGTAACAGCAAAGGTCAACGTACTCAACAATCACCGACAACACGTGGAATATTGAGTACTCGTAGATACTGGTTCAACCACCAACTTTATCAGGGAGGGTCTAGCTATCGCGCTTAAATTGAAACTTGAGCCATTCGTTGTGCCAATAGAAGCTTTAAATGACGCAAACACGACCACCCGATATTTAGTCACTGCGACGATTCGATCACGAACATCTGAGTATGAAAGAACACTCAACTTCTTGACAGTACCTACCATCACTCACGCTGTCCCTAATGAACCTCTGAATCGTACTGCGGTGAGGATTCCGACCAACATCAAGCTTGCTGATCCTGAATTTCATCAACCTGCACCCGTGGACATGCTCCTCGGTTCTGGTCCGACACTTTCACTTCTCTGTCAAGGAAAGAAGACACCCACGCCAGCAGATCAACCAGAGCTCTATCTCCAACAGACTCTGCTCGATTGACGACTCGGAGTGCGAACGACATTTTCTAGAGAATATCAAACGTGACAATTACGGAAGATACATTGTTGCTTTGCCATTCAACGCGAAGGAATCTCTGATTGGGGAGTCACAATCACGAGCCTTTTGCCGACTCAAATCATTGGAAAGGAGACTGGATAGCAATGACGATTTCAATACTCAAAATCGTGCAGTCATCCAAGAATATCTCGACCTCGGTCATCTTACGGAAGTGACCGGGACAGATTTCTCTGACTTGGGATATTATCTGCCACATTACGCAGTGATCAAAGAAAGCAGCTTGACAACGAAAGTCCGTGTTGTCTTTGACGAATCAGCAAAGACCAGCCCCGGAATTTCTCTTAACGAAACTCCACACATTGGGCCTACAATTCAGGATGATATATTTTCCCTTCTTTTGCGATTTTGGCATTATAAGTATGTACTCACCGAAGACATCGAAAAAATGCAACAACAGATTCTTGTACGTTCTGAAGATAGGAAATGTCAACGGATTCTGTGGCGCGACGAGAAAGAACTAGTGAGAACCTTTGAACTCAATACAGTAACATTCCGACTCGCTGCAGCGCCATATCTTGCGATTTGATGTCTCCATCAACTTGGGAAAGATGAAGGCCACCGACAGCCAGATGCTGCACGAGTGCTCCAGCGGGACCTGTATGTCGACGACCTACTCTCTGGTACACAGACTCGAGAAGAAGCAATTTGGCTACGGGAAGAATTGGATAAACTAGTAAGCCTCGGTGGATTCAACCTCAGGCAATGGGCCTCCAATGTTCCATCTATTTTAAATAAATTAACGCCAGCAGTGTCCATCAACATCTGCAAATTGGAGACTTTACCACTTTCAAGACCTTGGATGTACTTTGGAATTCATCATCTGACACCATCACCTCCACGGCCAAGATATCATCAAACCAAGCAGTTACCAAGCGCATCATCCTATCTGAGACAGCCAACATCATTGATCCCCTTGATTTGCTCTCGCCAGTGATCATCATAGCTAAAATAATCATGCAGTAACTCTGGACGTTGAAAATAGGCTGCGACACACCCCTATCATCCAACATTCAAAATGAATGGCTCGAGTTTTATGGACAACTCCAACAAATCAACATGGCAATCTTTCCACGATTCGCTCTTCAGAAAAATCCCGTCGAAATCCAACTTCACAGGTTCAGTGATGTCAGCCAGGATGCTTATGGAGCTTGTGTATACCTTCGGTCAATCGGAGCCAATGGAGAAATCAAAACTATATTCCTCTGTGCTAAATCTCGGGTTGCTCCTCTCAAACAACTCACAATTCTAAGACTTGAACTCTGCGGTGCACAGTTACTCATCAGACTCATCCAAGGCATCAAGAAGTCCATTACCGTCAATATTCATCGGACAGTCTACTGGACAGACTCTACCATCGTCCTTCACTGGATCCACACACCTGCACACCAACTGCAAACATTTCTCTCAAACCGAGTGGCAGACATTAAATCCCAATCTCAACCAACTGATTGGCGACACGTCCGTACCCATGACAATCCAGCTGACTTGGTATCTCGTGGATAACTCATCCAGGAATTAATCACATCCAATATGTGGTTTGAAGTTCCTTGTTGGCTCTAAGCAGAGGAAAGTAGCTGGCCAACTCTCAAGTTACAATTTTCATCTCTTCCAGCTGAGATCAAGGGGAGGTTCTCCCATATCGCTACTGGTCGACATGAGAAACATTCTCTAGAATGGTATTCATCATTTTCTAAACTAAACCGAGTGACCGCGTTTTGCTCACGTTTTAGACACCACAAACAGGGTCCTCTCACAACAGACGAGCTGGCAGTAGCTGAGCATGGCATCATTTGCTGGCTGCAAACAGAAACACTCAAGCCTCTCTGATCTGCTCTTCAAAACACTAAGAGCAAACAGGCCAAAAACCAGGAGTTAGCCAATGTGTCGAAGTTAAATCCATTCTTGGACAAAGATGATCTCATCACAGTAGGAGGCAGACTGCGGAATGCGATGATTCCATACTCACAACGTCATCCAATCATCTTACCCAAATCTCACCCACTGACGAGACTCATCATCACCAAGGCTCACGTGTCACAACTACACGCTGGCCCCCAAGCAACGCTCTATTATTTGAGACAGCAGTACTGGCCATTGGATGGGCGCAACACAGTGCGACGAGTTATCCAAACCTGCATTAGATGCATCAGGCTAAATCCACCATCGGTCGATTACGTCATGGAGAATTCACCAACAGCCGGGGTGACGGAATCGCGACCCTTCACAAACATGGGCATCGACTACTGCGGCCCTTCCTTCGTCAAAGAAAGGAAATTTCGCAACCGTGGTCGAGTTAAGGTCTACGTAGCCATTTTTACCTGTTTATTAGTAAAGGCTCTTCATCTTGAAGTAGTCAGCGATCTGACAACTGAAGGATTTCTAGCAGCATTGCGCATATATTTACTCAGACAACGGTACAAACCTCGTCGGCGCCAATAATCAGTTGAAAGAGGTATACGAACTGTTTGAATAAAAAATCACCAACGGCTTGTCCAGTCGGTATTAGTCAATCAAAAAATCCAGTAGAATTTCATCCCTCCTTTATAACCACACTTTGGAGGATTATGGGAGGCGGTGGTGCAATCCTTTAAGCACCACTTATATCATATCATCACTGACGAACTTCTGACCTTCGAAGAATTCAGCACTTTAATGATAGCGATCGAAACCGTACTAAACTCTCGACCTCTCACTCCGATGTCTGCTGATCCCAACGATCTATTGGTTCTCACTCCTGGACACTCCTTAATTGGAGAATCACTCACCTGTTCAAATGTACGTGATTTCACGGATACGCTCTCCAAACGATTGTTCACATGGGAACGCATCCAGAAGCTCAAGCAGCATTTCTGCGCTCGTTGGCATCGAGAATATATCAGTGATCTCAATGTAAGATCCAAATGGCGTCAAGGACAGCATCCTATCAAGGAAAACACAGTGGTACTCTTGAATGAAGACAACGTTTCAGCACTGCAGTGGGCCCTCGGACGCGTTATCAAGGTACGCCCTGGAGCAAATGGCATTATCCGTGCTCTCACCGTCAAAACGATCAAGGGAATCTTTGATCGAAACGTCAAGAAATTGGCTCCTTTGCCAGTAACAAATAAGGAAGCAGATAAGGAAAACAGTTAAATTAAACAGTTCCCTTCAATAAATTCATTAAATTCTATATTTGTCCCAAGTGCCATGCAGATGTTTTTCGTTGACTAAAAGGTTACTCAACGGGGGAGTCTGTTCTGTCGCAGAAAACGTTTTAGTGAATTAAGGATTCCCCTCCCTAATTGGTATCTTTAATGAGGGTTATCTTGTAATGAACTTAATCCCCTGTCATTTTACACTGGAACCTTTCGGTCATTCAACACTGCTAGTTCAGTTGAACTATTTATTATTTTATTACTGTCAACGGTATTTCAAAATTTCCGAATTTCTAATTTTCTATGTTCAATATTAATGACACCCCGGCACCCCACTAAGTAGGTATTGCCTCGTCTCTCTCTCCAAGGTCCGTGCAAACCTAGAAGAGGTCTGGCTGCTATAATTTTAGTTAGTTATATCTTCAGTCCCTAAGTGTCAAGTCAATTACTACTTCAATCCCGCTAGTAATTACATACTTAGGAAAATTAATAAATTTCTTTAATCTTCGCGATTCTTTAATCATCGTAACTTCGTAAATGTGTATTATTCAAATTTCAACGTGGAATAAACTAAAGTTAAAACTATCCCACAATCACTTCTGCAGTACACCGACACTGCGCGAGTGAACATAATGCGTGAATATTCTAAAGGAACAGTTGTCGCTCTTTTCACTAAAGGAGGTCATCATAAAAATTTGAGTGTGCCTTTGATATCACAAAATTTGTTTCATCAAGGAAGGGGGCAAAGGGATATCTTCTTAAACAATGTGCAATGTACATTGTGGCTTTCAAGAACCCCCGTGATCGGGCCCAGATATCTCACCTAGCCAGACAGATTGTCCCAGAGAATCCCAAGTTCGTCCAAGAGGCGTAATTCGACACTACGTTACAACCCCATGGTTACCTGCTCGTTGACCTAAAGCAGACGACACCCGAAAACGGCCGGTTTCGTATCTGCGTATCTCCGAGTGACCCACATCATTATGTTCACATCCCACGAAATGACATAAATAATGGTAGTTTCACGACAAATGTTCCAGTACCACATATGTAACGTAATGACTGACGTCGGTGGCCGAAGCGGCTAAGTGCGAGCCTAGTGTGCGGAAGGTTGCGAGTTCGATCCCGGCCACCGGTGATTTTTTCTCAATACCTCAGGCCCCGGCGAGCGGGAGGTTGCTATTAGCAGTAGCCGCCTGTATCGACATGGGTGTTTTGTGGTTTTCCCATGTCTTATCATGCGAATGCGGTACAGTGTAGAATCCACAGTCGCATGCATAGGGAATAGACGCCCATATATCCTCCAAGGATCGAAGGCTATAAAGATAATAGAAAAAAAATATGTAATGTAAAGACAGACTTGCTGTGAGCAATCACGCTCGACATCTCTTTGGTGCTAAAAATTCAGCATTATTACAAGCACTTATTTACGCTTCTTCAGAACATGGAAGAGCAATAATAAAATACGCTGATAAAACAGTAGTGCACTCAATTTGTGAATGTTGTTTGAATATTTTAAAGGGTAATATTGCTTTGAGAAAGATTGAGAAGAAATCTTTGAAAAAATATAAAACGATATTGAGGCGATTGGTTGATAAAAAAAAGGAGGAGTTTAACGAAAAAGAAGAAAATTATCCATCAAAACGGTGGTTTATTACTACCCCTTCTGCTTTCACTGGTCATCACAGTGCTGATTTCCAAAATTATCTAAATATGCAACATGCTAGAAAAATGGTATTACTAAATGGTGATAACCATTGATAATAAAAAAAATATCAGGATCGAGTATTATTGATCTTTTGAATGAAGCTTTGAGAGAGAGAAAAAAATTTAATCCAGTGGGAAGAGCTAAATTTATTCGATTCTTTCAAACTATGTATCCTCCTCGTGACATTGTCAAAAATCAATTATATTGGAATCCCTTTTACAACTCAACACAGCAGACTGAGGTATCAGAAACAATGAAGTAAAATTCATCACTTGATAAGAGGGCTCGAAGGCAGCTATTTACATCTCCCAAGGACAATCATCGTGTTACACAACATTTGACAGTGAGGAAAGCATTAAAAAGGAAAGCGCTTAGAGCTCCCCAAAACCAAAAATGGACAAAATTATAGCTGAAAACCTCGCCGGAGATTACTTTGAGCCATCAAATCCTGTTCCATTTTCTGGTGCACGTAGTATTTTGGCCAAGTATAAAGAAAAATTTCCAGAGCCTCAAATGCAAAATTGGCTCAATGCACAAGCCGCTTATACACTTCACAAACCACTTAGATATAAATTCCCTCGAATGCATTATAATGTATCACAAGTTGATCAAGTGTGGGTAGCTGATCTTGTTGATATGCGTTCAATAAAATCATATAATGATAATATGTTGTACTTACTTGTTGTTATTGATGTACTCAGTAAATATGCTTGGGTAGAACCTATTCGAAACAAAACAACTAATGAAGTATTAGAGGGTTTTGAACGTATATTAAAGCGTAGCAATAATCGTATACCACTTTATATTCAGACTGATCGAGGAAAAGAGTTTGTGGACCGTGTAGTGCAGGAATTTTTATTTGAAAATAAAATTGAATTTAGAGTGTCAAGAAATCCCGACATAAAAGCCGCAGTAGTTGAACGATTTAATCGGACATTGAAAAAACGAATGTGGAGATATTTTACTCATAACAAATACATATATATAGATATATTGCAAAACATTGTTGATGGATATAATAATACAGTTCATTCAGCCACCAAAATGACACCTGCTTCTGTAACTAGAGATAACGATGAAGAGGCCTGGGATAACATTCAGCAACGTTATAAAAGTATGAATCCTCGTTCACGACCCTTTATGTATAAGGTGGGGGACTATGTTAGCAACAGCAAAGCCAAGGCAGCCTTTCGGAAAGGTTATGAAGGAAATTGGAGCAACGAACTTTTTCAAATAGAAAAAGTTATTTACGTCAAAATATTTCTATTTACGAATTAAAAGATTTGAATGGTGATGATATTGATGGATTCTTTCACGAGCGTGATTCAACTTTGGTGAATAAAAATATTGAGAAGGAACAATTTGAGATTGAACGTATAATTCGTAGTCGTGGTAAAGGAAAAAATAAAAACGTTTTAATCAAGTGGAAAGGATATCCCAATTCATTCAATAGTTGGAAATGTGCAGACAGTGTGGTCAATTTAGACTCGAGGTTCTGGGGTCGGAGGATTTCTTGGAGGGTTATATAGAGAAATATACCCATTAATTGGCAAATCTATTCGACCTATTGGGAAAGAAATGCTGTCTGCTGCAGTTAACGTATTGGGAGATGTACTCACAAGGAACATTGATTTTAAAAAATCGTTGGAAAATCGTCCCATTGAGCCAGAGCACCAACTCAAACGAAAAGCCATGGCTACTATTGAAGATATGCTGAATACACCAGAAAAATATAAACCTAAGCACAGACGTCGATCAAATCAGAACGGTGCTGGACGTTGTCGAGTGCGTACCAAGTGAAGAGAAACTAAAAAACGTACAACCAAAGTTGTGAAAAAAAAGACGAAAAGTAAAATTGTGAAAAAGAGGAAGACAGCTTCAAAGAAAAGAAAATCTAAATCTAAAAAACGTGACGTGTATGATATTTTTACTTCATCATAATGTCACTTCTACATAGTCATTCGTGCGAATGCACAATGTTTGGATTGGATTTATTCAAAATACCACCAACTCAAACGACCATTGAGGACTCGCACTGGACTTATTATAACCTAGTGTCTGCTTTAACAGATGATTCACCTATTGAGTTTCAACTACCCGGTCATGACGAAGAATATATTGATCTTACACATACCATGTTGAAAGTAAAAATCAAAGTTATTAAACCTGATGGCACTTTTACTGATGCTCAATCGTGCTAAAGATGTTTTTTGTCTGATGGATGCGTCAGATGACAATTATAAAATTCATATAATGGAGGCCACTTTAGTTGTACGAAGAGTGAAACTGAGACCAGGGGTGTTACTGGCACAGGCGAAAGCTCTTTTAAAAACGACTGCTAAATATCCATTGACATGTGTAGATATTAAAAGTTTCATTCTGAGCAGTGGCATTCATAGCAATGCTATCGATAATGTTGTGCTCGGAGCTCTGCCAAAACGGGTCATTCTTGGATTTGTGGATAATCGAGGCTTTAGCAGTTCGAGGAAACATAACCCATTCAACTTTTAGACATTTAATATAAATTATTTAAGTCTTTATGTCGATGGGAAACAAGTACCTGGAAAACCCTTGCAACATTCTTTCGGAAGCCCATTATCTGATGCTGAAGCCTATCAAACATTATTCTCAAAAATAGGCATTCACTTTAGCGACCATGGACATGGCATTACACGGAGAGATTTTTCATTGGGATACACACTATTTGCTTTCGACTTGACGCTGGATTTATCTGCCAATTGCTCTTCTCATTGGGACAAGGGGCTGACCAAGTTGACGATTTATCTCTTGAAAACCTAGAGGTATTGGGAATCGCCTCAGTGCAAGATACACGCCTATGAACACGTCTCAGTTATGAAAAATATAGCCCTACACCGATGTCTCGACT
The DNA here is from genome assembly GCA_030522845.1 of Psyttalia concolor. NCBI lineage: Eukaryota > Metazoa > Arthropoda > Insecta > Hymenoptera > Braconidae > Psyttalia > Psyttalia concolor. The sequence continues at coordinate 15,508 of JAPYZM010003330.1, forward strand.
GGCGGGATTTATGCGGCTGATCAAATCCCCAGGATCTGGCCAAGACCCTGTGCCATCATCGCCAATACCGATGACCATACTCAACCAGGCACCCACTGGGTCGTCTTTTACATCATTCCAAGAGGAGAGGGAGTCTATGTCGATAGCTTCACACTACCACCTTAGACTACCGCTTCAAACATTTACTGCGACGAAATTGCCAATTATATAAATTCAATAATAAAAGACTTCAAGACTTTTCTTCGACTCTTTGCCGCCATTATTGTATTTGTGTGTTACATTAGCTTTGTAATGCTAATTCTCTACGATCGTTCCAAAAACTCTTTAGTTCCGACACGAAGCGGAACGATAATATTATATTAACCATGTTCAAAGAAATTGGTAAGAAAAATAAATATCATAATAAAAGAAAATTATTCACCATGTTAACCGGTAGCGGTAGAATGAAAATTGAAATTTGTACTAAAACTTAATTTGTAAAACTGAAAATGTATGCTAGATTTAATTGATTTCTTGAATAAATTATCGCATTCATCGTTATTTGTTAATCTTTTCATTTCAATAGCCCCGCCCACTTTCCACCCAATTACCAAAAATAACAATTGGTAATTATTAGCCTCAGCTATTTTCCAGCCACCACCCACTTTCCACCCTCTTTACCGTGCCCCGAGCCACCTCATTTCCATTCGACACACCCTTTTCCTCCCACCCCCCACTTTTCCAGACCCGTTTTCCACCCACCTCCCCCTTCCCTACCACACAGGGCCCCAAGAAGACCCAGACAAAGATAACGATCTGACCGACACCAGTGCGAGAGAGATAGCATCGGACCTCTCTCTCGCACTGACGCCAGTGAAGGAGGAGTGGGGGAAAAAAGTGTCTCCCCAGTTCGGGTCCTAACTACTCTGCTTATTACCTACTAATTATTACGTATTACATTTACTATTTACTTTTTCAGTTTTTAGTACCTCAATATTAGTTATGACGAAGTGCTTGGTGTACTTTCTATTTCCAGTATTTTTTTGGCAGTCGAATTGATGATATTTTTTTGAAAAATCTGATCAGGTATAAAACGTCAAGTTGGCAAAGTTTTTTTGTCTCTTTTTATAAGATCATATAATCTTCTGGTATCACCACGAGCAATATCATCTTTTTCTCACGTCTTTATAAAATCTCATAAAAATCAACAAAAAATTCTGAAAAAAATGGCCAAGTCCACGTTTTAATGCATTGTGTTTTGCGCAATTTCGTTAACTTGACTGGTTTTAAAAGATGCTGAAAATGAAAAAGAACGCCAAGCTTATATAAATACACGGCCTTAGTTATGAAGCTACCACTCTGAAGACAACGTTTATGCCGAAAACGCACGAAATTTGGTGAACAATAAGAGAAAAATGTTCAAAAAAAGCGTATTGACCAACGTACTTGTCGAGGTTTTCCATACTAACGGGGTAGAGCTTAGAAAGTTCTGCATCCTCTAAATCATGCTGCAGAATCAGAAACTATATTACCGGAGAAGATAACTATGTGTTTTATTTCAATCAGTTAGAATTCCTAAATGGATTAACCCCAGAGTTGTCGAATGGTGCACCCCTGCAATCAGGGATATGCCATTGGATAATCAGTTTTCCAAAGGTTACTAAGTCTGGTACAGTGAGGCACCAATAAAATTTTTCTCCAGGGACAGAAGCTCAAACGCAATCCTATAATGTAAGACCTATATCTACAGTGAATTGGATTCTCATCTCATAGGGTTTTCTAGAAACCGCGCCAAGTACGTTGGTCACTACGCTTTTTTTGAACATTTTTTTTTTATTTTCGAGCAAATATCACACGTGTTCGGCATAAACGTTGTCTTCAGAGTGGTAGCTTCATAATTAAGGCATTGAAACGTGGACTTGCCCATTTTTTTCAAAAATTTTTTTTTATTTTTATGGGATTTCAATCATTTGTTCAAACCAAGAGAAAGAAACTTCCCGCATATATTCTATCAGACCGGGTTACATATGAGGCATTCTTTGTCAAAACAGCCAACAGTTTTTTTTCATGTCTCCGAAAATTCTGAAAAAATTTGATCTTTTTCTAGGAGCTAAAAGGGCACCCTGTGCATTTTTTCAGATTTTTTTCAGCTTCGGTGCTCGAATTAGAAAAGCGTACGTAAATTTCTTTATTATTCATGTATCTTTTTAAGTTCACAGCATAAGAAAAAAAGTTTCAGATAAAAGTTGGAGGTTTTTCATCCAATTTTTGGAAAAAAAATTGTAATTTTGAAAAAACGCAAATTTGAGGGCCGTAAACGGCAAAAAACAGTCAAAAATCGAATTTTCACGCATTCGGACATTTTTTTTTTTTTGACAAATTTGAGGTGAAATGATGCACTAAATTGAAGATTTCTCGGTGCATATCAAAGTGGAACGGCGGTAAGCTTAGGAGAAAAAAAATAATACCTCCTCATTTTCCGCATGTTTTCACAATTTCTCATCGATCTCAATATTCTGGGGGAATCCCCAGTATTTTATGTCTTCAAAATGATCTTTTTTTCTTTTTTATCCAACAGTATTGAAAAGACGAAACCATATTTTGGAATTTCTACATTTTTGATTCGAAAACAACAGCTTTTGGCTTCATAACTCTATAATTCCATTAATTTTATTGCACCCTATATTACAGCTTCACAGAATGATCTATTTTGTCTTCTACAAAGAATATAACCATGATATTAACATGAAGTTTGAGAGTTAGTTGATAGAAAGTGACAGAATGGTGAAAGAAAAGGAAGAATTT
>JAPYZM010003331.1:0-14191 GCA_030522845.1 Psyttalia concolor
ATCATAATAAATCAAACGTACAAATGAAAAACTAAATACTTTAAGTATGATTATAATTATAATTATGTTATTCGAAAAGAAAAAATTCTTAAACAATATTATTGATGGCAAATTTGATTTTTTAAAGGGGACGTTTATTTAGTAGATGCTAGGGCTGTAACAAGGAATTTTGAGTACGATCTGATTCAATGTTTATACCCGAACTGTCACTCTTATCTTTCGGTACGCAGGATCGAAAAATCCACGGGCTATTTTACTGAGAATTGATTACCTGATGTTCGACCGATTCTCCGCCAAGTGACGGCAGCCGAATTTTGGCAGACCAACAACTGGCCAACATATCGGCCAAATGATGGCAGCCAAATTTTGGCAGACCGGCAACTGGCCAATACATCGGCCAGCGTTGGCACCCGACACTTGGCATGCCGACTCTCGGTTGACAGAGTCGGCCGGTTGCTGAGCTCCATCAATTCCTACCGGGCGGGCCGGACTTCAACAAACATACTGCCGAGGTTAGCCCGAGCTCGTCTCCTTCGTTTTTTTTTCTACCTGGAATCTGCTATGATCCCCCACTTATAGCTCATGTTTGGACCACGCCGAGGACTACGCTAAAAATCGAGGAATTGGAATGATTTGGCCAAGCCCATCAATGAGGCACGTCTCGGATTGTATTAATAAATGGAGGAATAAGTGGCGATTGGGATTCTGCCCACAATAAAGACCCAGTCCTCTATTATTTTGTTTCCCAAAATTAAAATTTTTTCTCTGCACAATCACTTGTCCACCAGTCAGGGTCTTGCCATTCAGAGACTCCCGACACTCTATATAAAGTATAATATTATAATTTAATGTAATGATTATAAAAAAAAGGCTATTTTCTAGATACTTCCAAAGTGATTCCTTGATGTCTCTTTTGGTTTTCATGTTTTTTTAGTGGTTTGGATCATAAGTGTACATCTTTCAAATTATACTACGGATATGGTTGGTTTCGGAACGGATGCTGATTTTTTAATTAATTTGAGATTAATTTTGCTCTAGTAGCCTCTAACATTCATAAAATTAAGCGATAATATCTAATAATAGTAATTTTCATATTGAAAAGAACTCAAAAACCGGCAGAAGAATTGAAATCTAGTGCATGATAATGTGTGTTGATGGCTGGTATAATATTCGGTGAGCATTGGAAAGTATAGTTTCTAGCTATGGACTGTACCTTTATTAGATGTACTCATCGCTAATCACAGTAACAACAAACCTTTAACACCAAAAACAATCCTCTTGAGGATGTGTATTTATCTCGAAGAATGTATTCTGCAATTTCTGGAGAAGCCAAAATAATAGAAAAATAATTATCTTATCCAAAATCTAATTATGGTGGTGCTGATGTAAAGACGATAAATCATTCAACTATAATTTTCTCGCTTAACCCAAAAGCATACATTTGTCTTCCGTCTTTTTTTGTGAATTTGAGTTCAACGAAACGCAGCTCACGCGAGCCCTAAGAGAATCCATACAAAATTAGCATTTTTCTTCTCCAACTCGTTTACTGTAGAATAAAAAATGCAGTGGCGAGTGAGTCCTCTAAATATTCAAAAGGCGGAAGTTGAACTCTGCATTGGGATACCATTCAACTGGAATTAAGCTGTACACGACTATTAGTGTCGTAACTAATCGGCGCATCCGTCACTCCTTTCTTGTTGTTCTCCACACTCATCACCGAAGATATATCCTAGCAGTAGCTCTGGCCTGGAGGCATCAGTAGGTTGTTTTTAATTGTACACCCATTGACGTTGGATCAACAGTAGCTAAAGAACCCACACAATCAGAGGATCTTGATGATCCTATTTCTTTTGCCTTTTTAAACTCTTCTCTATTGATCTATTTCGCTCAACGGATTGCAGATATTCCACGAGATAAATGATTTCTGCAGTATCAATTCATGGCCCCAACTAATGACACTTCTTGTTGATCCGCAGATGAAGCGGATCAGTGAAAATAAATAAAAGTATTGAAAACTCTGTGAAAGACATTAGAAAAGATAGATAGATTTTCTAAATGATTAACAATGTTTTGAAAGATGAGCAAATAACCGTCATTGGACTTCACATCTGAAGGCTCCATGAATGGTACTTATTAAAAATGTCTACCATAATCAATAAGAAAAAATCCAAAAGTACTTTTGACACCGATTAAAAATGAAAAACGGAGTTTCGCTCAGAAATATCGAAATTTAAATCACGCTTTCTGGAGCGTAATTTATAGTTATTGAGCGTAGTTCTGCATTACTATTATGGTGAAAATTGTAGTTTTTCCTTAAACATCGTATATTTTAAGCTCAAATTAAAATATAAAAAATTGGTCGGGGTTGTTGGTCGCTCGCTGCGCTCGCTCCCATTGTTGTTGCTTTGAACTACTATCTTCCCGACTAATTCTCAACACAATTTGTAGCGCGATTTTTTTCTTTTATTCGGCCCTTGACGAGCCTGGTAACGAACTTCCCGATAGACTGAAATATCAACCTAGAAATTTAAGGGGTGGGGGAATTTCGCTCCCAAACTAATCCGATCTTGTCCTTGATGAGATTCATCGATCGTCACCAAAATTTTTCCGATCGCACTATTCGTTCGTCCGGGAACATGAACAAAAAAAAGTGATCACACACACACACACGCGCGCGCGCACACACACACACACACGCGCGCGCACACGCACACACACACGCGCGCGCGCACACGCACGTAGAACTTGATACAGAACATCGGGGGGGGGGGGGGGGGGGGGCCCCGGGCCGGAAAAAACCGCCCACTCCCAAAAAAAGCAGTTTTTCTTTTGGGCTTCCTATCGGGAAGTTAATGAAGACCAAAACATGTTTGCTTTGAAAAACAGCTATATTAACTAACTTCAGACGAATACTTCAAGGGAAAAGCGAAATTAGTATATTATGCACCAAAGGAGCAAAACTACATATTCTAACCGGCATATGAATTACTATACCCGAAGTAAAGCCGAGAGTGGTAAATATGCGAGTTTAAATGTCAAACCTTCCTTCCCAGATGGATGCTGTATTTATCATCATAACAAGGCAATTAAGTCCGATTTTTCTCGGGAAATGAAGGGAAATAAGTGGCTTATGTCATATTTAATATTTCATATTTGATTTTTTTTATTAGTGAAGTCAATGTGTGAAGCTGTCCTAGGTAAGAATAAAAATCTAATTTCCCCTCTGCGTGAAATGTACCCCATCTGGAACCCTTTTTTCCATCAGCTTCCCACTGAGGACAATCGAAGGACCATGGATTCAGGTGCTGGGTAGTTTGACAAAGAACAAAAACTTGCAACAAAACCCACGTCAACCGTTGACCGATGGTCATACACGTATATGCAATAATATGTTCTTCGCCATATGGGAATATAAGTCGTTCAGATATTCTTCAACGGACTTCTCTTGCAATGGACCGTTTGAAGAGGCTGCGCTTGGATGTCGGCTTCTGCCTAGCCTATGGGAATGTATACATGTGACTATATGGACACATCGGGGTCGAGTGAAACTCGATTTCAAAACTGGATTTTCGATCCCGTTTCAATGATGCTAAAGAGACCCCCGGAAGACCATTGGAAAAATAACAGCAATGAAAAAACAAATTTGAAGAGGGGAGAGAAGGCCGAACAATATGTATTGATCGGGTGATGATTATAAGAAGTTTGCGAGAGAGCTATTCAAGTTTAGCGATTCAAACTACCACAATTTTCTGTATTCAGTTAAGAGTACATGATTTTTTTTTGAGTTGTTCATGAATTGACATATAATTCAATACATTAAATTTTTTGGATTTGTAATAATCTTTCAATTACTTAATATTCTAGTGCATGATAAAATATTCGGAAAGCCGAAGATATCTTCAATTTCCTGCAAAGGAATCTCTAAACCAGCTGTGGAACTGAAAATACTATCCATTGAATTACTCTTTTTCCCTACAATCAATTTATTGTTTTTTTTTTCTTTTCAACCCATCCTTGGAATTTTAACTTTGCTCCTAATTATTCAATGATAAATGATGCCCAGAGGATAATTACTCATCACTAAACGGATCACGGTGCCCAGGAAGATAGAAATTAACTGACGATTTATATGAAGTTTTATATGAATAATCATTCTTTCCTTTAAAATTGTGCAGTTTACGATATGTTCTGTTGATCAGTATATTTTTGTGTCGTTTCTCTCGGCGACTAGAGCTCCTAGAAAATCCAGGCAAAACCGGTCAAGTCAGATCGAGAGCACCCGCTGACCGGGCGTCGACTAGAGGCCACTCTTTTACCTGCACCTCTTCCAACGTTGCTCCCCCTTTCCTCTTCTCATATCTCATAACCACCCGTCTCTGTTGCTTATTCACCTTGCCCAGCCACACTTTCGTTTCTAATCATCGGGAGAGTCCGAGAAGTGCCTTGAATACGCGGAATTTTAATACGTATCTCTGTCTGGCAATTGTCTGATTTGTTAATCATCAATCTCAGAACTATTTGTTTTTTCTTGTTTGTTTCTTCTGTAATTGATGTTATGAAGTTTGCGTTTTGCTCGAATTATAATGCATTTAAAAGAGGGCACATATCGGGTGACTTTTTCATTACTTAAGTCTCAGGAATGATTGATTTGAAAATTAGATTTGATGACGGGACCACATGCAGAATAATTACCTATTAATGAGATCATGAAGCTCATTGAAAAAGAAGCAAAAGAAATGAGAATGAAACGAACAAGCGACCAGCGATGAAGGGAGAAACTGAAATAACGTATCAGAGAGCGAGAGCAAGAACGTCCAATTTGTGGTGTTCATGATTTTTGGTTCGACGGATGGTGCCCCTAAAAAAATCTACTGCTTCCAATGATTGATCTGCCACATTGAGCCCAAGTATTTACTTTCTGATGAATATTGTTTCTGTAACTCACCACATTTTGTCAGTAAAACTTAAAGACAAAAAGATCGAAAGAAGGATATTCAATAGTTCTTAGATTTTCACCATGGAGTTTTTACTTAAAGACTCGTTATTCTTCCTATGTGGAAACTTGGGGAATAAAAATTTCACAAAAAAATGAAAAAATTTCTCCCTGAAGCTTGAAATAAGACGATCTAATTATCCCCAATAGCTTTGAGATGTTGCAAAGTTTAAAGATACTAGGAGCAATCATTTCATGGACTTTAAACGTATTTGTTTCTGTTGGTTTTACTTAATTTTGTTCATTTTTTCAATTGATGTTTCCATGTAAACTCAAAAAGACTTGAAACTAGACTTTGAATAATTCGTAGAAAAAAAACAGTAGTTTGCTCGTTGACTAAGCCAAAGATTACAACTTATGAAGATGCGAAAAAATACAAGGCCTGAAAATGAAGTTCACCAGTGAATATAGATGAATATGAAGAATAATATAACCCTCTAAGTAGAACTTTTTCACGTCTTGTTGGAGTTCAAATTAAATGATATTCAGACGAAATTATAGGGAAGAGCGAAAATAAAAAGATGAAGTAGGTGGAAAAAAGAGAAAGAGGATAAAAAAAATAGGCAATCTTCCTTGGGCTTCTGGAAATAATATCGTCTTTCGTCAAATTTCACGTTCGTCTTTTTTTCTGATTGTATGGAACAGTTTCAAGTCAAGGGAGGATGGAGATTCCAAAAAGATTCGTGCCTGAACAACGCAGTCGGAGGATTACGTATATATATTCCTCTGACCTCGCTTCTTTCATTCCTTCTTTTTTTCTTTCAACTCTAACACACAGAGAAAAAAAAGAGGATCCGTGAGCTCAACCCAGCGACTCTTGTCTTTCAGGTGGTTCGAAACTCTTCCCCCTCTTCTTCACATACTTGTCCCTATCGCTCTCTCTTCCCCTCAGTCTCTCGCCACGGAGTTTGGCGGGCTTCTTTGAACCTTCTGAAAAGTCGCGGCATGCCAAGATCGCGCTCCAGAGGCTCTCAACTGTGCCCACAACAATCCTAACATATATCCGATGATAAATATGGGTTAAGTCCCTCATACTATAGGGATGAAACGGTATCTGCATCATCGGTCCTCTTTTAGGAATGTCAAATGTCCAAGGGAGGTAGTTCATGGTATTTTTGGGTGATTGAGTGGCTGCGTAGTCATTTTCTGGTGAGTGACGACACATCACTTTGACAAGTAATTTAAAGTGGATGAAAAAAAAATCCCAAAGTAAAAGGAAGGGGGAAGAGGAATTGAAAATGTTTAATGATCGTGGTTCGACGACTAGAATGCACGCAGTGAGATGTTTCTTGATAGAATGTAGAATTATGCTGGAACGGGAGGTCTACAAAAAAAATGATGACAAACTAATGAAAAAAAAGAATACTCGTATTATTTTTTGTTGTCTTTCGTGGGATGTTAACGAGATATCCGCGTGTATTTGTAGGGAAATACATGGCAGCGGCAGGCAGAAAAAACCATATAATACCAAATAAATACATAGAAATGTCTTTAGAAATGATTTCTCTTACGAGCTAATGTGATAATTACACAGTTATTATTATTCTTAGACGCTGTATTTAACTAGTAAATGCAGGGAGTTTACTAATCGATATACACAGAAAAGTTTTTAAGGATGGAGAAGGAAAAAAAACGAAATGTCTAGTGAAGTGACGATATCGGAAAATGATTGAATACATGCGCGCAATGAACAATCAAGGACATTGGACTCATTCGCGCAATGCGAAAGATAAAAAAGCACCAAAAAAATGTACTAGATTCCGCAACACCTTAGCAACCCATCTTTTATGACATCTACTGATCCTAGATGCGGAGAAAATAAACGACTGGTCATAAAAATTCAATTGATTAATTTCCAATTCCCCAGAAGTCGGGCATTGTGCACTAGAAAAAGTTCACGCGAGAAATGATAATGCCGATTTGTGAAATGATTTCAACCGATGCGAAATATGACTTGAGATTTCGCCTCAACACTACACACATATCTAGGAAAAATAACTAGTTGATTTCAATGTCTTTTTGCAACAAAACCACATCAAACTTGGTATTTCAAACCATGTCATCATTAATGATGTATACATATCGATACGAACTTCCTCAAATAATTCCGTTCTTTCATCAGTTGAGGATGACCTCAAACATCTCATGGTACTGTAAAAAAAAACTCTAATTTTAACATACTTTTATTCTACGATTGTCTATGAAAATTGTTATCTTTGTGGTCAAATGTGAATTGCTGCACATTTACAATGAGTTTATCGTTTCTAGGCGAATTTTCTAGTACTTATCTGTAAAATTATCCAACAGCGCTAAAAAATTATTTTTATGTTTACAAATAATTATGAAGACTGTATTTTTTAATGACAAGTCCACTAATTTTCACATAAAATAGTGTAATATCCGATCTGTGTCCCTCAAATTTCCTATGTGTGATAGTAAAAATAATGCTACTACTAATAATTTCACGACGAATACAATTTCGTGGGCGATAGGATTGGAAAATATAGTTACGTGATAGAAAAATTCTAGGCGTGTACAGAAATATTATTCAGTTGCAACATGAATTTTTGCATACATTTGTTAACGATTTTTTTTCTCAATTTTGGAACACATGAGTATACATTTTCTGATGCAGGAGTAATTTTATTTTTGACAGCACGAGTACTGTTTTTTGTTAACAGCAAAGGATAAGAAATTTCTGGTGCACGCCTCTCAATGCGAATGAAAGCTCGATGAAAATTAATAACTATTGAGCTAGAAGTGAACAAAATCATAAATCGAAATTCACCTCGGGGAAAACGCTAAAATTCCAGCATTGTAAAATTTTTATGTGCTGGAGAGGAATTTTGGGCAAACAGTTGAAATTTCCCAAAATAGAAAATTCCCCATTTTTGGTGTATTTGCTGTGTTTCTATGTTCAGTGGCCGCCACATGTGTGACACTCGCCTTAAACACGTCCCAAGATCTTTTATTCCAGGTACATTGTTCCTTTTTTTTTATAGCTAATCTTTTCCTACCCTTCTTCACCAACTAAGGAAACTGACTATGACTAAAGAAAAATGTGGTGGTACTCTGCTATTTGAATAATATTATCACAATAAATAATATCGTCACAATTTTATTTAATTCGCCGAGTTATTATTTCACTTCCACCCATAACTCCAACACATTTTTTAATAACCATTCGAGTGAAGAAGAGTTAAAGAAAGGAAAATTTTTCAATCTTCCATACGTCGACCTGGAGGGCGGACTAATCCAAAACAAATGTTGAAATTTGAAGGAAGGCTTTGTCCTGTAGGGTCATTATTATATATTATAGTTCAGTGTTAGATCACAGCCTTCGAGAACAGTCGCGTCTTTCTTGTGCCAAAATACAAATATATTGTAGTGGTGTGGTTCGTGAAATAAAGGGAAGAAATTTATCTCAGGAAAGGAATACGGATATCTTCAAATTCATTTAATTTGTGGATAAGTATTGATATTAATTCACGTATTCTCTAGTAATTAGACATCACTGGGAATAAACAACTTCAAAAACACACATTGTATTCCCATCTAGTGCTCGCAGAAAAGGAAGAATCGAGATACTAAAATACAAAGAAAAGTAAAACACGAAAGTGAAAAGATATGACAGCAAAAACAAAAATCGTGAGAACACAGTTCCGTTGTTGCGTGGCTAGTACGCATATAGTTAATTTTGGCTGTTATATCTCGGGACTGTTATCAATTTTCATATAACTGAAGTGAAATGGAACCAAATTTGACTAGACCAATATTCTTGAATGCATGGTTAATCTAGACTATAAACACTGACATTTTTCTAGACCGTGATTGATTAGCATTTATCAACATTTATCCTCATCCACATATAAACCGTTACGTATTCCTTTCCAGGACACCTGTACTGACGCCCAGGTCATTGAGACTATGCCACAGGCCGCACCAACACTGCTAGTAGAAGGTATTCGTTAATATGCAGGTTTATTGATAGATATCTATTATTTTATCTTACAATAATTCAAAAATAATAGAATCAGTAACATCACCTAAAAAATGAACTATCATTTTTTTCGATTTTATCGTAAATCCAGTTTGGAAATGTGATTTTTGTTTTGCTTTCCGTTTTTGTGCCACAAGTAAATTCTGTTCAACCGATTTCGATTTACGAGGGTATATTTTCTCTTTATACCACCGGTTTTGTTTGATTTAAACAAGATTTTAAGTTGACAATTAAGATTTTCATGCTTCTATAGAAGATATTGTGGGACTTAACACTCTGTTGTCTCTGTTCCCTTAACACACTCTTGTCTACATATATCGAGATAATAACAAATTTGTGGAATCTAAGAAGACTTCTAAGTAATCAGCAGTATTCTGAGATCGACAGTATTTAGATCTCATACTTGACAAAGTTCCGTATACATATGTCAATGTCTGGATGACCTTTCATCACACATCCACTCTTTAGGTTGGAATGATTATGAAAAATGTTTCCAAAGTATTAAAAGGAACGAGAAAATCTGTACAGAAATTTCCGCACTTAATCCTCCCTCGTTAAAACCAATTGCCAAGATACATGGTATCTTCGCTCAAATTTTCTTTTTTCCCGGGTGATTGAAAACTTTAAAACTAGATGCTTCTGTGCACTCATCTTTATACTAACTATTCGCTCTAGATATGGATAATGACCCATTATGAACATTTGCGACAGCTCCACAATTAGATTTTACGGTGTCACCAGAATTTTCTAGGTTCCCAAAAATTGACAAATTACCATTTTTTTACTTCCATATATCAATCTGACCAACTTTTACCGAGCGCAAGGTCTCAACGCAGTTGAATTAAATGTGTGGTTAATTTAACCAGGAAGTATCAAAACCACAGCTATTTGTGCATAAAAAAAAGCCATTCAGGCGCTCAACCTAACCGCTCAGCTCGGGTTCACCGTATACCAAGCGGGAATTGAGCGGCGACACTCCTACATTAATATTAATTGTTGATATTTGATTCGGCAACTAAGTTTGCCGCGTAGAGCGTAAATGTGGCATCAATCCGGTCAAAATCAAGTATTTGAGGCATACTTAATATTCTTCTATAGGTTCGTAGTGCAATAACATCCTGGACATGTTTAGGTACTTAGATGTATTCAGACAATGTGTAGAAACTGCCTTAGCAACATAATAAACATCTCTCCCTAACTCTTTTGAAAAGATATTTTTTCCGATAAGGAATGGCTCTTATCTACGACTACACTGAGAAAAAAAAATTAATTTTGCCAATCTAATATTCTGGGGACAAGAATTCAAACCTATATTTTGGGTGCAAATTTCGGTCATTTAGTTATCTGAAGAATGTCTGATGAGCAGAATCGGAGTTTTTCTTAGTGTAATCTACACTTTTCTTCATTCGAATAAATCAATTTCTTTTAAAAAATCCCGTTTACTCGAATGGTTGTTGATCATTCACACAACAACATGATTTGTGCAATATCTTAACAATTAAAATTGAAAATGGTTGATTGAAACAAAACATTCACACAGCAACGTTTTGAGGCACCTCTTCTTTTACCTATGGTACCCGTGCACGTAATCCCATAAGCTGTTCTCTACCCTTATTACGCTCCACAGGTTCCATTGTCCCAGGATCTTAACTTCTACAGATTATAAACTGTTTCTTATTTGGTATTAGTGTTTACTGGTGTGTAACTTTATACCAATACACATTGTACATATGTCTCGTAAATGAAAAGTAACAAAACAGAGTACTTTGTGTACATAACTTCCCGCTGAGTGGGCCATCTACTACTTTCGCTGGAGCGTGTGCAGATTTCTGGGATTTGAGGAACGATGGAAAAGCTTGGATGGAGGATGTACTCATCCTTCTTCCGACCATTAGTAACGTTTCACTGCTACTGCACAAATTAAATCTATGTTATGAAATCATCAAAAAATTATTGGCAACGACTCTATAGATTTTTCAGACACAAAAAAGGAGTATTTGTATATACTAGGAAATTATGTCTGGGTATTTCTCAGCACAATAAGCGTGGATGTTTCTCCTAGTTTTCGGTGCCCTGGTCATAATTCTCAGATCTATCGAGAGAGATATGTTCCTTTGACTAAATGAAAAATCAACAACGTTTCTGCGTGGTTTGATGTGACCTGACCTGTCAATTTCTGTCGAAAAAATCTAAAGCTTCACCCCAGCAGAGGGCGCACGGGTGTCGTTTAGCCAGCTGGCTTCTTTCTGGGGGTATTTTATATCCATTGAATCCCACTGTATTTTCTAAACCTTCCTTCTTAAAGGTCTGCAATATGTGTATCTGTACATACATACGTGTCTGATATGTATGTGTGGAAAATGCGTCAGTAAATTAAATTAAATTCCAAAGTGAGATTTTTTTAAATAATTTGATAATTGGAAGCTTCGGATTAGTATCCAAGCAGGTTTCTAAAAATATTTCGATTTAGTGGGATGATAATCATCAGGCAAATCATGTCTGTGTATATTGGGAATCACACAGATTGACTTATAACCTTTTAATCGGGCTTGGAAGTCAAAAAGCGATTCTTTTCTGATTCAACGCGGACTCTTCAACTAATAAAAAGAACTGTAATAAGGATAATAATTAACATAACGTAAAACGTGAGTTACGGAAAAAACGATTATTACTAAGATACTTTTGGCAATGTCACCTGAATTTTTAATCCGAAATGAGGAGTAAGGTAAAAAGTTTTCACTGGAAAAAGTGTAAAACTAAATCAGTTAACGATCTATAGATATCCTTATGCTGACACGCGAGCTTTTTTCTAGGTTTCCAACTCCCGAAATTATCTCGTCAATAGGCTTTAGCTCTTTGCAAACTGACATAAAAGGCTCGACTGTATCAAAAAAAAACACCCGTAAAACAGGAAAATGTTCGATCATTCTCTCTGCTTCCCTCGCACCGCTCCCTCCCCTTTAGAATCCACGTGCCACACACCCCGCTAAGTGCAAACAAAAAATAATGTCGATGATGTAAAAGGGGGCAATTCAGAGGTTGCAGGGGGACTCTTGCTAATACGACGAAATAACAATGCAGCCACGTTCACATTGCATGCGACTGTACCTCTGATTTCCAACATTTCTCTTTTTTTGTCAAATCCTTGCGGTGACCTCTACTCCCCAAGTAGCATTACATGTTAAGAATCAAAATTTTTTTATACTGGAAAAAAGTTGCAGTTGTAATACTTGAATAAATTTGTACACATATAATGTCACATAAAAGAGATGGAAAGATTTCTTAAAAAATAAAAAATAACGGATAATAATAATTACCAGTATTGTCATGTCAGCGAAATAAATAAAAAGTAAAAATAATCATATAGTCTTCAACAAAGGAATTCATCCTTTGGTTAGCGGGTACACTATTGTAGAGGGATTAAGAATAATTTGTATAGCTTAGCTTGCAATATTTTTCATGATAAAGTCGCAACCCACGAGAATGAGTCTACGATAGTCTTTCCGAAAATGAACTTTAATTTCCTTAGTTCTCATTTACGAATAAGAATACTAAGAATAATAAACCTCCTTAGTTCTCATTTACAAATAAGAATACTATGAATAGTAAACCACGAAGAGAAATATAGAAGAAAAATGGCGCTAAAGAACCTGTTCGGGGGGCGTGGGATTGGTCATTGGATATGCATATTTACCTTATTTTCCATAAATCCTGTACTAATCAATCATGAAAACTTGCGAAACATGTCTGAAATTGTATTGAAAAAGTTGATTGGAACATAATTGGTTATAAAATGATTCATTAATTGGAAAATTAAGGAGGATTAAATGCTCTATAGAATCATGCAATCAATTTTTATACCAATTGACTTTAGTCTCACTAGTTCCAGTGAATATTCATTGAACTTTATAACAGTAGTTATCAGTTTTGTTTCCTATTAATTGTAACTATATTTCATGAATATGAATTATTTTCACAAGTGTATCTTCCTATCTTCTGGTCGCTATCTTTATCTCTATATCTTTTCATCGCAGTGTTCTGATAGAGACCTTTTTCGGATTTTTGAAATAATAATACTAATAATTTTATTTTTAATATTAATATTCTATTTTTACTATTTATATTTGTTATTTATCCAACTTTCAAAATGTCTTCTTATTTTGAATCAGCGGTCTTTTTACGAAAAAGTTTCTTTTCTGTGCTTGAAAATAGCGAATGGACTTTTAAAAAATAATGTTAAAATTGATCAACGATCTTCTCCTTAATAGACAACTAAATTGAAAAAGATATTTATTTTGCCATACGTGCGTGAAATAGGATGTTTCAGCGGGTGTGGGGCAATTTCGTTTTTAACGTGTGTGGGGTTTGCAGCATGAGCCGTAGGCGGCTGATGTAACCACACACGTTGAGGACGAAATTCCCAACAAGTCCTGAACATAATTTTATACCACGAGGCCTGGAACCGGCTAAATTAGGCACAAGGCGCGAAGCGCCCAGTGCGTAATCAGCCGGTTTCAGGCAGGAGTAGCATAAAAATACTTTTGTGGGGTGTTTTCCGTGTGAAAACAATTCACTCGCGTAAGTCTCGATACTAACATGTACATAAGCATGAGCCCTCTACAGCTAAATGCAGGCATTTCTATTGAATATCACACTAGGTGAAGTTAGAGTGACCGCTATTTAGAGAAATTCGGGGGTTATAGAGAATACAAGTGACACATTTTTGAATGACAAGTTCCCCACTAAGTCTCAGAGTGACGAACACTCAATACAATTAATTCGAAAAAGAGCTGCTGGAGAATGACGATCCCTCCTGACCATCCCTCCTGAAATTTAAGCCATAGCGTAATTGTCTGGCGATATTTGGCTATATGCTTCTTATGAAAGAAGATGTGGTTTAGTCCTATGAAACATGTTATCTATTCATTTTCAATAAATTCTATCGATATCATATCGTCGCTTGAAAAAATTTATTTCGCGGAATTTGATGTTTTTTATTAAAAATAACAAGTTTTAATTGTCCATTTAGTATTTAGATTTAATAGTGTTAAAATAGTCAAAGGAATAAGACCAATACGGAGAAAAAATATAATTATGTAATATCCCAAGTAGGGATTGCCAATCGTCAATCATTGGGCCATTGCTTGGATGAGATCTGGCGCACATACTATTGCACACCAAAAATGGCCAAGGATTGG
>JAPYZM010003332.1:0-12268 GCA_030522845.1 Psyttalia concolor
GTAAATTTATTGTGAAATTTGAGAAATGTTCAGAGTTGAGGGATAGTTCATTTCGGCTCTCTCACAAGCGGGGCAAAACGCGTCGGCAAATTTATTTTGAAATTTGAAAAATATTCAAAGCTGAGAGATAGTTTGTTTTCACTCTCGCAAGCGGGGCACAATGGTGTTGAACCCAGCGTGGGGGGTACTTAATATTATTTTGGTTCTAGGCTTAAAGGGATAAATCCCACCAATAATGTATGGGTATTTAAATTACGTAGTTTAAGATCAGATTGTATTCACTGTGTAATCTGACTGATTACAAAGAGTTTAGGACTTTTGTACACGTCGGAGTCCGGTTCAGGTCTGATCCACATAGAATTGACCGTCTCTTAAATAATACATTGGTTGTTTATGTTTCATCACTTGGTCAGCATAATCCAGTTATGCTGGCAAGTGTCACGATGACAATGCTGTATGTCCACATATTAAACAATAACACAATTACCCAAATCAGGAGCAATGACAATGGGTTGGGGAACTTATTTTGAAATTTGCGAAATTTTCAGGGCTGAGAGATACTTTATTTCTGCTCTCTCAAGCGGAGCAAGATGGATTGGGAAACCTATTTTGAAATTTCAAAAATACTCCGAGCTAAGAGATACTTCATTTCTGCTCTGTCAAGCGGGGCAAAATGGGTAGGGAAACGCATTTTAAAATTTGCATAATATTCAAAGCTGGGAGATACTTTATTTCAGCTCTCTCAAGCGTGGCAAAATGGGTTGGGAAACTTATTTTGGAATTACAAAAATATTCAAAGCTGAGAAATACTTTATTGCTGCTTTCTCATGCGGGGCAAAATAGGTTGTGAAACTGATTTTGAAATAAAAAAAAAATTCAGACCCGAGAGATAGTTTATTCTTGCTTTCTCTAGCAGTGTAAAATGGGTCGGTAACATTATTTTGAATTTTGAAAAATATTCAGAGCCGAAAGATGGCCTTTTGTTGCTATCTCAAGCGGGGCGAAATGGGTTTGTAAACTTATTTGCAAAATTTCGGTGGGTTTTATCTTCTCAAATCAAAATTGTTTTTCTAAGCAAATGTATAAATATAAAATTTCCACCTCTCATTATCAGGTGACGCAGAATTTGATTATATCCCTGGCGAATGGTTAGCCATTGTATTTCAAGGCTGTTCCATAGCTGTTTCGTGACAATCCCTGGCTATTCGTTTTTGATCAAAAAGTAGTAAATGAAGCATTGGGGATTAAGGAACCAAGAGGAAGAATTATTCATTGCTGTTTCTGATGACATAAACAATGAATCGATTTAAAAACATGTTTTTGGAGTGTAATGACAAAGTACCGTTCAAATGTCAGGACAGTCACTAGGAGATAGGTTAATCATTCCCACCTCAACACAGATATTTGGGGGAGAGTCAAGTGCCACGAGGGTCACTAGAAGGTCAGTCAAGCATCAGCGGAAGTACCTGGGCGAGAGTCAAGAACTGCAGGGGTCATTAGGAGATCGGCTAAGAGTTACCACAGGTACTTTGGGAAGAATCAAGCGCCACAAAGGTCATTAGGAGGTCCGTCAAGCATTTTGAGAGTAACCAGGAGGTCGGTCAAGGCATACCAGAGGCACTAGGAGGTCATTTAAGCGTCAGCAGAGGTATTTGAGGAAGAGCCAAGTGCCACGAGGGTCATTAGGAGGTCTGCCAAGCGTCTTAAGGGTAATCAGGATGTCGGTCAAGCGCCACAAGGGTCACTAGGAGGTCGGTCAAGCGCAATGAGAGTCACTAGGAGGTCGGTCAAGCGCCATGAGAGTTTCTAGGAGGTCACTGACCTCTCCCCCAAGTCTTTTTGGTTCGGCTTAACCGACCTCGCACCCCAAGTCCCTTAGGTTCGGCTTAACCGACCTCGCACCCCAAGTCCCTTAGGTTCGCCCTAACCTCCGGTGTCTTTTGACCGACCTGCTGGTTACCCTCAAGAAGCTTGACCGACCTCCTGGTTACCCTCAAGACGCTTCATGGACCTCCTAATAACCTGGGCGAGAGTCAAGAGCTACAAGTCATTAGAAGATCGATGGAGCGGTCAAGGGCTAAACATTCACTAGAAGGTCGGTTGGGCGTCACCAGAGGCACTTGGGGGAGAATCAAGCACCACGAGGCTCATTAAGAGCTCCGTCAAGCTTAATGAAGGTAACAAGGAGGTCGGTCTCCACAGATACGTGGGGGATAGCCAAGCACCCCTCATGACGCTTAATCGAGCTCCTACCATAGCGTACCCAGTTGAGAGTTGAACTCTCTTATATTTCCACGACTTGAGAGGAAGTAAATATTTGGGAGCGAGTTCGGGTAATATGGATTTTATGGAGATCTCTCAACTATCACTTACGGTGATAGTTGAGAGTTCGAATATTTCAAAAATTTGAGCTGTTATTAACACCCAGTGGGGAAGCGGAGGGGGGATACATACTCTCAACTATAGTTACGCTCGTGGTGCTTGACCGACTTCCTAGTGACCGTCGTGGGACTTGACTCGTCCCGGAGTACCTTTGGTGACGCTTAATCGACCTCCTATAGACACTCATGGCGCTTAACCGACCTTCTAGTGACCCTTGTAGCGCTTGACTCTTCCCAGAGTACCTCTGGTGACGCTTAACTGGCCTCCTAGTGACTTTCGTGGCGCTTGACCGACCTCCTACTGACCCTCGTGCAGCTTGACTCTTCCCAGAGTACCTGTGATGAAGCTCAACCGACTTCCTAGTGCCTCTCGTAGGACTTGACTCTCTCCCGAGTACCTCTGGTGACGCTTAACCAACCTCCTAGTGAATCTCGACCTCCTAGGAGGTCTTAATGAGCCTCGTGGTGCTTGATTCTCCCCCAAGTACCTCTGGTGACGCCCAACCGACCTTCTAGTGAATGTTTAGCCCTTGAACGCTCATTCGATCTTCTAATGACTTGTAGCTCTTGACTCTCGCCCAGGTTATTAGCAGGTCCATGAAGCGCCTTGAGGGTAACCAGGAGGTCGGTCAAGCTTCTTGAGGGTAACCAGCAGGTCGGTCAAAAGACACCGGAGGTTAGGGCGAACTTGAGGGACTTGGGGTGCGGGGTCGGTTAAGCGGAACCAAAAAGACTTGGGGGAGAGGTCAGTGACCTCCTAGAAACTCTCATGGCGCTTGACCGACCTCCTAGTGACCTTCGTGGGACTTGACTCTCCCCCGAGTACCTCTGTTGATGCTTAACTGCCCTCCTAGTGATTCTCGTGGCGCTTGATCGACCTGCTACTCACCCTCGTGGCGCTTGACTCTCCCCCACGTACCTCTGGTGACTCTTAACCAACCTCCTAATGACTCTCGTGGCGATTGACCGCACTCCTAGCGACCCTCCTGGGGCTTGACCGACCTCCTAGTGACCCTCGTGGCGCTTGACTCTCCTCCAAGTACCTCTGGTGACGCTTAACCAACCTCCTACTGACTCTCGTGGCGCTTGACCTAACTCCCTCAACTCCCTAACTTGTCCCTCAACTCCCTGTGCTGATGCTTAAATGACTCCCCAGTGTTTCTGGTGTGCTTGAACGACCTGCTGGTTACTCTCAAGATGCTTGACGGACCTTCTAGTAACCCTTCTGGCGCTTGGCTCTTCCCAGAGTACCTGTGGTGACGCTTAACCGACCTCCCAATGACTCGTGTGGCTCTTGACTCTCTCCCAGGTACCTCTGCTGACGCTTGACTGACCTTGACTGAACCTAGTGACCTTCAGCTGATGGATTGCTCGATTTAGGACTCGACTTGTTCGCTGGATCGAGTGCTAACTCGTCACTTCCTACCCCCTAGTGACTCTCGTGGCACTTGATCGGTACTTTTTCATTACACTCTAAAAACATGTTTTTAATTCTATTCACTGTTTACGTCATCAGTAACATCAATGAATAATTATTCCTCCAAGTTCCTTAATCCTCAATGCTCCATTTATCATTTTTTCACTACAAAAAAAATAGCCAGAGATTGTCACGAAACAGCTATAGAACAGCCTTGAAATACAATGGCTAACCATTCGCCAGTGACATAATCAAATTCTAGGTCACCTGATAATGAGAGGTGGAAATTTTGGATTTATACATTTGCTTCGAAAAACAACTTTGATTTAAGAAGATAAAACCTACCGGAATTTTGTAAATAAGTTTACAAACCCATTCGCCCCGCTTGAGATAGCAAGAATAAACTATCTCTGAGCTCTGAATATTTTTCAAAATTCAAAATAATGTTACCGACCCCTTTTCCCCCCTTGTGCGAGCAGAAAGAAACTATTTTTCAGCTCTGAATATGTCATACATTTCAAAATGAGTTCACCAATTCATTTTGCCCCGCTAAAGAGAGCAAAGATAAACTATCTCTCAGCTCTGAATATTTTTCAAATTTCAAAATAAGTTTCCCAGCCCATTGTGCCCCGCTTGAGAGAGCAAGAATAATGTATTTCTCAGCTTTGAATATGTTATAATTTTCAAAATAAGTTTGCCAACCCATTTTGTCCCGCTTGACAGAGCAGAAATAAAGTATCTCTCAGCTTTGAAGATTATTCAAATTTTAAAATAAGTTTCCCGACCCATTCTTCCACGTTTGAGAGAGCAGCAATAAACTATCTCTCAGCTCTAAATATTTTTTAAATTTCAAAATAAGTTTTCCTACACCTTTTGCCCCGTTTGAAAGAGCAGAAATGAAGCATCTCTCCCAACCCATTCTGCCCCGCTTGAGAGAGCTGCTGTAAAGTATCGCTAACTTGTGACATTTTTTAGAATTTCAAAATAAGTTTCCCAACCCATTTTGCCCGGCTTAAAATAGCAAGAATAAACTATATCTCAACTTTAAAGACTTTTCAATGTTCAGAATAAGCTTAGAAATCCATTTTGCGCTTAGAAATCCATTTGCGAAAGCGAAATCAACGTATCTCTCAGCTTTGAATATTTTTAAATTTCAAAATAAATTTAGGGACCCACTTCCCCCCGCTGGAGAGCCCCCCCCCCCCTTCCGTACCCCATCACCATTTGCTGTATTTTCCATCAGTCGAATTTCTTTTAGGGGGTTGAGGACATGCCCTTGTACATTTTTCAGTTGAAAGAATTTCGCAAATTTGAAATTCCAAAAAAATTTTTTTTAGGGGAAAAAATTACGCGCCCGAGAATT
This sequence comes from Psyttalia concolor, assembly GCA_030522845.1. NCBI lineage: Eukaryota > Metazoa > Arthropoda > Insecta > Hymenoptera > Braconidae > Psyttalia > Psyttalia concolor. Next base: position 5,162 of record JAPYZM010003332.1, read on the forward strand.
GGAATCGTACACGACCTTAGAACTTTACCGCATTTTGCCTCTATCCCTCTTACTGACCGAGCAAGTTTTGGCATGGAGCTTTAGAATCGGCCGTAAAACGTGGGGAGGGGGGGGGGGGTAAAAGTCACAAAAATATTCCCTAGCTGAGGAGGCCGGGTCTTAACATCCCGATTCGATTAATTGAATGAAAAATATCGATTATCTACATGAATCCGCCATGTTCGACTAATTTTCAATCTCTTTTACATAATAGGATTATTATTGATGTAATAGTAGCGTCCCAAAACGAGAAAACTATTGCGTTGTTATTCCTAAATTCGTCAGCATCGAATAGAATAAAATTTTTATTATTTTAATGAATTTTTTCCAAGTACACAGTCTGACGGTTTTTTGATTATTACTAATCAACTATCATTCCCAGAATCATAAACGGTCTTTTCTAAAATTTCGAAAATGACGTACGCTCTTTCCGGCACTCTACGCTGTACGCTCTTATATGTGGCTGGGCTTCAATGCCCTGACATAATCCAAAGCTCCTTATAGTTATCAACATATAATTGAAATTGAATTTTTTTTTCAACTCATTTGAAAGTCTATTGCAGATCATTGTAAGTTCATTTATTCCAATTGAAAATAAATATTTATTGTCTTTTTACTTAAAAACATTTCTAAGACAAAGTTAGCACCCTCTTTTAACCATTCAACCATTTTTCAACCATTTAATTACCTTCAATTGGAATAAATGGACTTACAATTACCTACACTGAACCTTCAAAGGAGCCGACTGAAAGAAAATACTTCAATTTCCAATATGTGGCGGTAATCTGGGGCTACGCTGTGCGGGATTACCGACACTGTTATATGCCCCCTACCATACGCCGAGAAGGCACTGAATTACACGGAGAGAAAAATTCCCAAAAATTTAATGAATTTCATCGAAAAATTAGTGTGCTTCCCACTAACGGGACAACTCGACGAGTGAAGTAGTAAACAAAATGCTACACATGAATTATTCAGAGGAGTCACTCCAAACTGGTAGATGGCGCTCTATAAACTAGTCGACTTAGCTTTTCAAAAATTAGGGTGCCAAGCGGACAAGAAATTAGTGGGAGTCTCTTTACGTTTTAAGGAAAAATCTGTGATTTTTTTAGAAAAAATCGCTCAATTCGTTAGCGAAACTTTCTCAATTTTTCAGGGAAAATTTCAATTCTTTTTTTTGAAAAATCGATGCATTGAACTGCAAGTTTTCTCCCACTGGGAATCAGAAATTATTTGTTGATTTATTAAATTAATATTATCCTGTGAGTTGCAAAATGGAATGATGAATGAAAGGAATGAATTTTCTTCAACAAAAATACTTTTTATTCCATAATGTTTTTTTTACATAAGTTCGGCATAACAAAATTTTATTATTTCGCATCACTCTCCACGTGTACACTCAGAAGAGTTCTAACTCTGGCGACTCTGGTTAGTCCATCTGCTCCTGGACGAACTTCTAATACTCTTGCTAATGGCCATCTCGCCGGTGGTCGATCGTTGTCAACCATTAGTACCATGTCGCCTACTTTGATGTTCTCCTGTCGATGTTTCCACTTGTAGATCGCAAGGTATCGTTAAAGACATTCTCTGGACCACCTGCTTCAAAATTGTTGAATTTTCTGTGTGACCAAGTCCCTTCTCGTCAGTCTTGATGGATCGTCGTTGTTGATCTATTGCTCAGGTATTATTTGTAGTGGTTCTCCTATTAGGAAATGACCTGGGGTGAGTGCTTGTAGATTATCTGGATCATCACTCATGGGTGCAATGGGTCTCGAATTCGGACATGCCTCGATCTGAACTAAGATGGTGTTGAGCTCCTCATAGGTGTACGTTGTTGTGCCAAGTTTTCTCTTCATGTGATATTTATAGCTTTGACAGCAGCCTCCCACTTTCCTCCGAAATGTGGTGATTCTGGTGGGATGAATTTCCACTGCGTTCCATTTGCGGCTAACGCAGCTCGAATTTGCTGATTTTCTGGCTGGTCTTGTTGGTTGTACAGGTTGATGAGGATTCTTGATGCTCCTACAAACGTTGATGCATTATCACTATAGATAATTTGTGGGCTACCTCGGCGCCCGGTGAATATCTTATATGCTCCGATGACGGCATCAGAAATCTGTCGGTTGACAAGCTCTAGGTGGGCTGCTGATGTGTTGAAGCTCACAAACACGACTACGTGTACTGTTGATGGCTGTGCATTTGTTGGTCTTCATTTTAGGATTGGAAACGGGCCTGCATAGTCGATTCCAACGTATGAAAATGGTCTTGATGGTGATACTCTCGTTGTTGGCAGGTGATCCATTAGCTGTTGAGCTGCTCTTCCTCGATGACGTGCACAGATTGCGCAGCGCAAGATAAATGATCTAACTGTCCTTCGACCTCCTATGATCCAATACTTTTGTCTAGTATGGGCCAAGGTCAGCTGAGTTCCTCCATGTAATGTTCTTTGATGAGATTCGTCGATAACCAGGGTTGTAAACCTTGATGATTGAGGCAGAATAATTGGATGAATTTCATCCGCCTGGAGTAGCGAATTTTTCAATCATCCTCCAACTCTGATGAACTCGTTGATGTCTAGCCTCGGTGTATGCTTAGTCAATGGGTGATTTCTGGGCAGCTGATGTCCCTTTATAAGTGTCTTAAACATTGATCCAAAGCACTGTTTCTGAGTTGCCTTGATGCAAAAGAATCTGGCTGCTTCTAACTCTTGCACGGTGAGTACAGGAGATTAAGGTGTCGGTTGTCTCCTGAACCTGTCGATTGCTCTGTTGATTGTCGCTGATATTTGGAGAACTTTCGAAAGTGTTAAACACCTCTTCAAGAGTTGAGCTAGTGCGTGTACTCTTACGCCTACTGGATGCGCTGCTATTGGTTTCTCCTCTGTTGATGCCTCAGTTGGTGTGGTCTCTGTTGATCGCGGCCAATATTCTGGTGGTTTGCTCAGCCATTCAGGCCCTGACCACCACAGTTGGTGATCGGTGAGTTGAGTTGGCAAAATACCTCTCGACGCACAGTCAGCTGGGTTCTCTGAGCCGCTGACGTGTCTCCATGTTTGGTTTTGTACAGTTTGTTGAATTTGTACCACTCTGTTATACACAAATTCTTTCCATCTCGATGGATGGCTATTAATCCAGGTTAAAGCGATTGCAGAATCAAACCATAATTCAATTTTTGGTGATTTAAGGTCTAATTTGCTCAATGCAAAAACCACTAGTTGAGTTAGCAAGAGGGCTGCGGTGAGTTCCAATCTTGGTAGTCATTTTCTTGATCAGTGCGACTTTCGTTTTCGCACAGATGATTGAGATGAATACATTTCCGTTTACATTTTCTGTTCTCAGATAAACGACAGCTCCCATTGCTACTGTTGATTAGTCTGCAAAGCCGTGAATTCGTGTGCTGATAGTCTCTGATGAGCGTTGTAACCACCTCGGGATTGATATTCTGTTGAGTTGTGTTAGCTCATCCCCGAATTCGGTCCATCGTTTGATGTACTCCGATGGAAGTTGATCATCCCAGTTGAGTTTCAATCGCCATAGATCCTGTATTAGTATTTTAGCTCCGACTATTACGGGTGGGATGAACCCCAATGGATCAAAGATTTGTGCGATCTCTGATAACACTGTTCTCTTGGTGAACATCTGAGTTGTGAACTCCTTTGATTTGTAGGTAAATGTTTCTGGCTCAGGATGCCAGCACAAACCTAACACTTTGATGATAGCCTCTTCGAATCGATTGTTGATGATTGTGTTGATAAGCCTAGTCGCGGAAGAGCTTCAGGGTGATTACTGCTCCATTTTTGCAATGGCAAGCCTCCTGCCTTGCAGAGGTCGATTAGTTGAGTTGCTATTTCTTGTAGACCTTCTGCTGTGTCTGCTCGGCCGTATATGTCGTTCACATAGCGACCTTTGATGATTGACGGGACTGCTGTCGGAGAGCGATGGCCTTCGTCCTCTGTTAACTGTTGCAGAACTCTCAATGAAGGCCACGGTGAACAACTGAGACCGTATGTGACTGTCGTTAGTTGAAAAGTGATTTCCTGTTGATCTTCGTTGATCCATAAAATTCTCTGTAGATTCCAATCGTCGTGATGCACTCTGATCTGTCTGAACATCTTGACAATGTCAGTGCCGAAGACGAATCGATATTGTCTCAGCCAGCTGATGACGTCTGTAGCGTCCACTTGTAATTTTCCTCCTTGATAGAGTATGTCATTTAATGAAATCCCCGTTGATGTCTTACTGGATCCATTAAAAACGACTCTCAATTTTGTGGTGATGGCATCCTCTCTCAGAACTCCTAGATGTGGCAGATAATACGCTGTTGATGGTTCTGGAGATTCTGGTGCTCGTTGCATGTGGCCCAAGGCCTCATACTCTTCGATGAAGTCTTTGTACAGTTTGCAATATGCCTCGTTCAGTTTGAGTCGCCGTGAAACTGACTTTAGTTGCCGAGAGGCTATATGTATAGACTCTCCTAGGGCTGTTTGTGACGTGCGAAGCGGCAAGCGCACAATATAATGCCCGTCTTCATCTCTTTGGTGACTCTCTCTGAAGTGTAGCTCACAGGCGAGCTCCTCTGGTGATAGCTCAGATGTTGCATCTCTCTTTGTTGAGATTTTTTCCTGGACCCAAAATTTTTGGAGAAGCTTTATTAGCTACTGATTTGATGACCCTCGTACTGCAGTTAGAGATGTCTTCTTCAGACAGCCTACACGATTGATTGGACCTGAAACAATCCAACCAAAGGTAGTGAGTTGGCCAACGAGGTTATTTTTGGACTTAACAACCTGATTTTTGATGATTTTCGCATAGTTGTCTGCCCTTATGATAACGTCTATTATTCCAGGTTGTAGATAACTTGGGTCCGCTAATTGCAGACCTTGCAATGACCCAAGTGAAGCTGATTCACACGAGAAGGATGGCAGTCTGGTGGTGAGTTTCATCAGCACGTATGCGTTGATTTTCACTCTTTGCGGAGGCTCGTTGACAGACTTGAGCAGAACCGCTGTTTCTCCCCTCGTGTAATCAAAATTGTTCCCCCCAATTCCGATCACTTGGATTGCTGAATGTCTTCGATGTAGATGAAGTTGACGGGCTAGTTTCTCGGTGATTAACGATATTTCTGATCCTTGGCCGATCGGGATTCTCACGTTGATCTCATACCTTTCGATTGATACAGCTTTGGCCCTTGCCGTAGCCAAAAGCACGAATTGTTGATCAGCGGACGAAGAGTGGTTGACGTTCTTGTTGTTTGATGTTTGATCTGGTGATATACTCTCTTGCTGACGTACTTTTTTGGTGATTTTGCCTCATGTTGATGCACGGCTTCAATTGCTGGGTTGCTTGTTGAGTCGATATTTTGTTGACAATCCTCTTAGGTTGGTTTCGCACTGAAAACGCATGGTGAAAATTGTCTCAATTAATAAATGATAAAGAAAGGTTGTTATTCCCTCGAACCTGACTCATTATTGACTGCTGATGTCGATGGTTGGGGTTGCTGAGAGTCTCTTTTGCTGTTTGGAGGATCTGGACCCGTGAGACCAGTGCTGCCTCCATGAAGCAACATGTGATGCCTCATCTGGCACTTGAAGCATTTTTTCTGGCAAGTGCACTTCTTGTAGATGTGTGGCCCCAAACAGTTGAAGCACAATCTGTTTGTAGTGACCACCTCGAACCTTTTGGCTGCCGTGAGCTCGTTGAATTTCTGACACTTCGCTATGAAGTATTGAGCTTTGCACATTGGACAGCAATAGCTAGGCCTTGATGATGATTGCTCAGCTGTTGATTGGCTCACTTGATGCACCCTAGTTGACTTTGGAGATCTTGACGGTCGCCATTTCGTTTGTTGATCGCTTTTCTGTGGGTTGATTTCACTGGCGGTGAGGCCTCTCGCATAGGAATGCTGCAAATTTCTCCAACGTGGGAAATTCCGTTGAGTTTTCTAGTTTAGCTTCCCATGCCTTTCGGGTGTTAGGATTGATTGATTTCCTCAGCAACCCTAGCGGACCGAGTTAATAGTTGGACTCTTACAGATTTCCTCGAGTTAAGAGAAAGTTAAGAGTTCGGTAAGAGTTGGAGTAATGTCGGATCCGACGAGTTTTTTAATGTCGGAGGTGGAGGGGCGAATGTCTTCTCTTACTCTTAACACTTCTAAGAGTTAACAGTTCACGGTATTTAGTTAATTGAGACTGTTTATTCATGTATGTGTGGGGGGGAGGCGGGGGGGGGGGGGGGGGGGGGCCCTACCTTTAGTTAATTGAAACTGTTTAATTATGCAGGGGGTGAGGGACACGGGGAATTTTTTCTCTTAACTCTCGTCAGAGTTAAGAGTTCACATTATTTAATTAATTGAGGTTGTTTATTCATGCAGGGGGTGGGGTTTTTTTCTCTTAACTCTTGTCAGAGTTAAGACTTCACATTATTTAATTAATTGAGACCGTTTATTGATGCAGGGGGGGCAGCGACGCGGGGAATTTTTTCTCTTAAGGCCCGGATGGAGATTCCCTATCTTCTCCCCTGCCCCCCCTCCCCACCGATACCCCTCACCCATACTTTCAGCCATCTAAGATGGCGGAATGAGACGGGGAGACAGAAGCACTTTTGAGATTTTAATTTTAAAGAAAAAAAGACAGAAAATCAAAAAAAGGGGCTCGTCGCACCCTCACCACTTTTATTTATGATTTTTTAAGTATTTTTTTGGAGGACATTTCGGAAAACTCGCGACAAAAGACGTAATTTACGACGCAAGGTGGAGGACTCTCATCTCCTCTACTCCCCTCAATTCCCCTCGCCAACATTCCCAGCCATCTGAGATGGCGGATTGAGAAAGGAATACAGGAGCACTTTTTAGGTGCTAAGTTGAAAGGAAAAACGGCACAAAATGAAAAAAAGGGACTCGTCGCACCCTCACCAATTTTATTTTTGATTTTTTAATTATATGTTTACGTCCCTTTTCGGAAAACTCGCGACGAAAGAAGTAATTTACGAAACCAGGTGTAAGTCCAGATAATCTTTTCTGGAGAAATAACCCAGGCACATTCACCACGAACAAAATTCACCACAATCACTC